>JAXBDA010010284.1:0-10823 GCA_036023075.1 Gaultheria prostrata
GAGCGCCTTTATATATATATTTGTTATATATATATATATATATATATATATATATATATATATGTTGGTATTTAGCCTAGCAGTAGTCTCTAAGGAGTATGTTTTAATCGATGTCGACTTGTCGAGTAATGCTCCAAGAGTATATGATTATCTTCTCGAGAAGAAATTAAGGTCTTGCGGTCTAGTATAAGATTATCTACGATCATTCTCATTAATCAAGTAAAAAACACAGTTGATGTTATAACGTAATGTATATATATTCAAAGATGGAGTCAGGGGCTAGTAGCTAGCCTAGCTAGTAGGAGTTGTCGCGACCCGCTACAATTTAAAAAAATCTTACTATTACATTAAAAAAATATGTATATTTCATCAAATTATTTAGTTATCATGCGCAGTTAATTGTTTAGATAGAACCGGAACAACCGATACAACGGCAATCCCGCCATGAATGAGTTGGACATCTTATAAGTTATACCAGTCATGTTTGGTGAATGTGTGTGATTCGAGTATCTATATGTAGGCATTGCAAATAACATTGTCTCTTAAATTAAAAGCTCCTAAATCCTTTCCTTTCGAAAATTTTCCTAAAAAAAGAAATAAGAATTTCAGGATTTTTTCCTTTTTTTCCCCTTGCTATGGAGGTCATTTATGGGGTCGGTTTTTTTTTTTTTTAGTAATAACCCATTCAACACTTAAAAATAATACTTATCTCTCACCACCCCCTCCCCCTCAACTATCAACACCACCACAACCACCGCTATCATCGCCATCACCAATGATCTGTTGCACTAACACCACCACTACAACTATAGCCACCAATGCCACCGCCGTCACCACTACCACCACCGTCACCACTCTGCCTCCGCGCAACTAGAGGTGACAAAAAGAACAAGAGAACCAGACCGGACTGGCGGTTTCATCTCCTCTATTTTCACGATTCAGTCCCAGTTTTCAATTTTTTCAAATTTTAAAACCAGTTCAGTTTCCGATTCTTGTGGTTAAATAGCTGAACGGGACCTATAGTGAGCCAAAATATAACGATCAATTGGGTAAAGATTGGTTCGATCAGGAGGTTCAATCGTTGTGCTCTTTTCTTAATAAAGGAGGGCCAGACAAACAACCGAGCCCAACATGACCGTACCGAGACGGTGTAATCCGAGCCGAGCCAATATGACCATACCGAGACGGTGCAATCCGAGCCGAGCCAACATGACCATACCGAGACGGTATCCGAACCCGAGCCAACATGACTCTACCGAGATGGTGCAATCTGAGCCGAGCCAACATGACCGTACCGAGACAGTGCAATCCGATGCCGAGCCAATATGACCGTACCAAGACGGTGCAATCCGAAGCCGAGCCAATATGACTGTACCGAGACAGTGTGACCCGAAGCCGTACCGAGACGGTGTGATCCTAGTCAATATGATCGTACCAAGACGTTGTCAACCGAGCCCAATATAACCGTGTCGAGTCGGTACAATTTGAATCACAAAAGATGATGAATCGGCATTTTGGCCAAGACGAGACGAATTTGATCTGGACGAGTCATCCGAGCCGGGTAAACCCGAAATGACTCGCCGAGACAATATTGATCCGGACGGGTCATCCGAGCCGGGTAAACCCGAAATGATTCGTCGAGACATGATCGATCCGGACGAGTCACCCGAGCCGGGCATACCCGAAGTGACTCGCGGGAAATGCGGAAGGCAATTCATCCGACACGTCGTGGATGATGTCATCCGAGGCGGTGACGTAGTGTGACGTCCTCTGAGCCTAATTACCAATCTGCACCTGAGCTTAGAGCCCAAGTCAAGCGAGCATATATAAAGGAAGAGAAAGGAACCCCAGAAGGTTAGGCGCTAACGTCGGGTGCTACTTGTGCAAGAGACTCAAGGGAAGCTAGATCCAACCCAATCGGTGGAAAGGAGCTCTAAAGAGGTCTCTTGGAAAACAGGACACCACAGGACCGGTAGTATATATATACACGTATATGCAGCCAAAACAATCATGCCCCGAAATCCGTAGATCATTTTCATCTCTGCCTCCCTCTCTGGTGAATGGCAACCTCCACCCATCATTCGCCTCCCATCTCCAGCAAATGACGAACACCTCGCATATCCGAAGCCGGCAGCTCCATCGTTCACCTTGTGTGGCTCTCTCTCTCTCTCTCTCTCTCTCTCTCTCTCTCTCTCTCTCTCTCTCTCTCTCTCTCAATATGTAAATATACACGTATATGCATCCAAAACAATCATGCCCCGAAATCCGTAGATCATTTTCATCTCTGCCTCCCTCTCTGGCGAATGGCAACCTCCACCCATCATTCACCTCCCATCTCCGGCGAATGACGAACACCTCGCATATCCGAAGCCGGCAGCTCCATCGTTCACCTTATGTGGCGCTCTCTCTCTCTCTCTCTCTCTCTCTCTCTATAGGTACTCTGTTGAACTCAAATCAAAGGTTCTGAACTCAGATCTTTACTCTATGAAACTCAAATTTGTACGCTGTGAAACTCCATGAATGGAAACCAGCCAAACCGGACCATTACCACTACCTCCACCACCATCACTACCGCTACCACTACCACCGCCACCATCTCTTCAATGGCAGCACCACTGTTCCAACCATCACATATCTCCATCAAGTTCAACCGCTACATTCACAACATACTCCTTCACCACTACAACTACACCACCGCTCGCTAGTGTGATCACTTGCACCGTTTCCTACCATTATCGTCCTCTCCACCACCACCATCACCCTCACCATGCATCCTACCACACACCACCTTCATTACAACTACATACACCACCTCCGCTACAACCATCACTGCCATAGTACCAACTGCCGCCGCCACCATAACCACCATCTCTCCACCACAAATTACAAATAATTTAAGCTAAATTTCATTTATCTTTATATGAACAGAATTTTATCCGTTATCCTTTCAATTAAAATTACCCCAAAGCTGTAAACATTGCTCTGTGGATCCGAAGCTGGGCTTCCCAAAAGTACAGTAGCAGTTGAACCCATTATTGTTGCAATCGCCTCAGTCTAGAAATTGAAGTCTGATATGAACAGTTATGTTAATTCAACATTCAGTTTCAACACTTAATTTTTCAGCTTTCAGCTTCAATTTTCAATTTTATCAAACTGCACCTAACTACATTAACATTTCTGATCTGATTTTAAGACAAACTGGGCCATTTATATAGCTGTCTGGTGATACTTTTGTTTTATATATTTTTTGTGATTCTCAAAATAGTCGGAAACTGAAAACTATTTAACAGCAAAACCTTTTTTTTTGTGTGTGTGTGTGTGTGTGTCTACAGACACCTGAAAACAAACATGCTTCCATCACTGACCTGACCTCCTCAGCAGCTTTAGATGTCTGCAGTCTTGATTGGGACATGAAGCAGCAATCACTCAAAAGTACTGTATCACAGTCCACAATGGGTAGATCTCGGAACATTGTGTATTAGATAAATCCAATTCCAAATCTCTGGAATGGTAAAATAAAAAACGAAAAGACCCCAACAGGACCTTCCTGCTAAGTTTATACACATGCATGCATTCCTAGGCCTAACAAATTAACAATAATTTTCAATAAGAAAAAATGAGAGAGACGAATATCACCAAAAAATTAGATACAATTAAGCAGCAACTCCACAGCAATTACAAAAATTGAAGGAACAGAAAAAATATTTGATTTCATAATTTGCAGCTCAATTTCCCCACTTTTAACTTGCTTCAGAGGACAAAATCTCGAGTTCGGCCCACCAAAGAGGAGATGTTTTTGGTGTGGCTCCATCAGGACCCATGGCTGTAATCTCCTTCAACCTACTTGAGACCTCCTTCATCGTCGGTCTTTGTCTGGGGTCAAAATGAACACAATCTTTTATTACTTCAAAAAGTTTCTCAAGCACTTCTTGTTGAAAAGACGTCAGAATTGGATCAACCATTTCTCTGAACGGCTTTTCACCCTTCATGTAATCCGATGCCCAATCCACAAGTAAGCCATTACCCACAGAGTACGGAATTTTACCCGTTATCATTTCAATCAAAATTACCCCAAAACTGTAAACATTGCTCGGTGGATCCGAAGCTGGGCTTCCCAAAAGCTCTGTAGCAGCTGAACCCATTATTGTTGCAGTCGCGTCATTCCAGAAACTGAAGTCTGATATTTTGGCTGCGTAGTCTTCTGTTAGATAGATAGACGAAGAGAGCAAGTTTCCATGGGCTATGGGTGGTGTGAGTTGATGCATATGGTTAAGGCAATATGCCACGCCCATTGCCACTCGCAGTCTCATTGTCCAATCCAAGTGCTCGGCTTCCATTACTGCACAGGCAGTGGAAATCAAAACAGGTTCACAATATAGGAAATTTCAGAATTGAACGCCAACTAGACTAGAAATTGGATGCTGGTGAATTAAGAAGTAAATGAACACATATATTTGCTGCAGTTAATGCAATCAGGAATCAGACTCCTTTGAGGGATTCACATATGAAAGAAGCTAGTTGTCGACGCTCAATTTGAGGATAGCGTGGCAAGGAAAATTTCGTGTAAATGAACCAGTTGAACCTCAAATCTTCTGTTTGATAGTTTAAGACCCCGATGAGGATTGAGGAGCATAGGAACAGTGAATGGGACATGGTTGAATAAAAAAAGTCAAAATCATATCCGTTACTTTAAGACAACTGATGAACTGCAAACTGCTCCAGTACATGTGTCGAAGAAAGGACCACACTTCCCAAGCAGACCTGAAGATCTGATTCTTTTGCTTTAACTTTGTTTTCTTAATCATTTACTTGGGTATGCATAAAAGGGTGGGTTACCCGGCACAAACGAAACCCTGCAGGCTACAGGGATCAAAACCTCAGACATCTCAGGAAACAAAATGGGTTTGAGTCCAATTTGGGGATATCGCTAATAATCAGGTCTAAGGGGAATGAAGCCTTTTATTGACCAATTCATTCAACTCCAAAAACTAATAGCTGTGGTTTCATTTCTGCTTGTTGGCAAGTAATCATGAAATGCTATTAGTATCAAGATCGCAAAACTCACTGTGCAGATGCTCAAACAGCGTCCCATTTGGAGTGTACTCGAAAACCATCATCCTCGTGAATGGCTGCTCTTCTTCACAAAACCCGATAAGGTTCACAAAGTTCTTGTGGTTCACTTTTGATAGTGTTTCTATCTGAAAAATGGTCAAATGCTAACAATCAAACCATTGCCATGTGGACAGCTACTAGACTGTTCGTGAAATTTGCGACGTGCATACCTTCTTTCTGAACTGGGCTTCTAACCTTTTCGACCAGTCTTCAGCAGACTTCACTGCAGTGGAAGCTACAGCTATTTCAACTCCACTTGAAAGAGTTCCTTTGTACACCGTTCCATCTGACAGACAACCAATAATATTACTGAAATCTTCACAAGCTCCCACTAGTTCTGACCGCTGGAGCTTTGGCACACCTGGAATTCATACTCTCAAACATTAATGAAGATAGATAAATGCACTTAAGTAGCAGCAAAACTAGATACTTTTTTAGCAGGCACTGCTACTAGAACCAAACTCTGTGACCCACAGTGCTATGTGGATCCTACCCGTGTCTTGTCAATGACCCGTTAGGTCACCAGGTTTGGTGCTACTATCATTACTGATTTACTGTTTTTATTCGACCCCAGTTGATTGGGACATGAGGCGCTGTACGCTTCGGTGTAGATTCGTGCACGCCTAGAATACAAACATGTAGTAAACACATTTCTTATGGCAGAAAAGATTAACCTGTTACAAATGCTTTCTGCAGCTGCCCACTTAACCCTGTCACCCAAGGTTTGACGGCAACCATCTTACTGCTTCGACAGAAGAGAATACCAACGACTGCAAAAAGTAGTACAGAACCCCCTGCCACACCAGACCACATCATGATTCTATTATTCTTCGGCTTGTAATTCTGTTTTTCAGAATCAACAAGAGCTGATGGAGCAGCACTTGGTGGCGGCATTGATGAGGGTGGAGGAGTGAAAGAGAGTGATGGGGAAGCAGATGGGGATTCTGGAGGTACCGATATAGATGGTGGCGGAACTGGAAAGGAGGAGAATGGTGGATGAGAAGGTGAAAATATTGATGGCACAGGTGAAGGTGATGAAGAGGGGGAAGGAGATGGCGATCGTGGTGGTATTGCGGGAGCAGAAATAGGTGGTGGTGGTACTCCCGAGGCAGAAGGAAGTGGTGGTGGTGTGGGAATCTTCTTTTTACTTGTATCATTTTCAGCTTTGGGTGCATTTGGAATAGTCAACACTTGCAGCAGCCTCCGTTGAACTAAATCTCTGCTTCCTGCAGAGTGCCTGAGAGTAAAAGAAGCTCATCATGTGAGAGCTACAAAATATGTTATTTGCTTTAATGTTCCTCATTAACACAATAGCAAATATCAGGTCTCCAAAATACCATTTTTCTTGTGCCAACAAGCTTGTACAATCCACCAACTGATAATTTAACAACTCATGCATATCATCTTCGACTCTGGAACCTCAGGAAAATTTGGATACTTTGCCGATAAACCAATAACAATTATACTTGCCACTTATTCTAGCATGGTTTTAAACTCTGTCTGTTAACTGGATTACTATTAGCTACTCAGGATTTTGGTGATAAAAAAAACTGCTCAAGCGAAAACTTGGGATGCAAAAGACAGCCATCATATTCTTAACCCATTGTCCAAACTCTGTGTGTGTGTGTATGTGTGCGTGTGTGTGTGTGTGGAGCTTAGTTGGTTTTCTTCCCTTTGGAGCTGTGTACACAGCACCTTTAACTTCGGAGTAACAAATTACATTGGAAGAGACAATGTGGAAGGTTCATATTCAACCAGACTTACCAAGCACTAGATCTGCTGTTGCAACTAGCCCCTAAAGCAGCACTAGTAAGCTGGTTCTCATCAACTTGAACCGCAGAAATCATCGTAAGTGTATATTGTTCAGGAGTTATGCTACCAAGTAATTTATTGTTGTCCAATAACCTGCAAAGCTAGCCAGAAGATTAAGTTAGCCCAAGCTAGCTAGGTAGCATAAGGAATGCAAATTCTCAGAACTTAGAAGGATTGACTCACAGAATTGACAAGGACAGGTTATTGCCCATATCAAACGGAAATGGCCCACTGAAGTTATTGTAGCCTAAATCTAACACCTCCAGTTCCTTCAATTCTGCAAGCTCCACAGGAATGTTACCCGAAAAAGAGTTGTTGCGAAAAATTCTGCAGTATAATAGTGTTAATTCCCGTTGAAGAAAGAAATTATATATTTGGACCATAAACTGCATTAGTATATGTTTACATTGCTTTTATGTATGTCAGCTTCCCAAGCTCAGGCGCCAACGTTCCCTGAATGCAAAGATCCTTCAAGTTCCTGCAATTGGAATAAACATGACTTTTAAGGTAAACAGAAAGGTTCATCATACGGTGCAATGAAAATATCAGGCGTCAACACGTAGAGTACCCTAAGGCCCTAACCATCTGTGACAGCATCACCGTGAGCACCAAAATAGGGCTGGTAAGGGATGTTGTGTGGAATACATATACGATTTAATAGAATATTCATATCTCAGATTTCTGGTCACACGCAAAAACTACGTGATGTTCTAGTCATGCAGAGATTTCTAGTCTTGAATTATAAGCCTAGAGGCTTAAGATTTGCATCTAATCCTTTCTGGCTGTTTGAAGGTCAACCAGAATGAAATGGAAGTCTGTTTCACAATTGGTAGGTTTAGACATAATCTACAGAAAATAGGCTAACCACCGTTCAAAGGCAGAGCAAACTAAGAGAGAGCACAATTTTCAGCTTAAAAGAGCAACTTTATTGTCATCAATTTCTCCAGTTGAAACTCCTGCAAAACAAAATGGACTAGTTTATATTTGACCAGCTTCGCGATTTATGTCCTACAACAAATAGGGGGATTTGCTTCAACTAAAATTGTCTTCCATCTTTTTTGCCTGTTCCACAGTTCTCCTATGTCTAAAATATGAGAAAGTCGAAAAGGAAAACGTTTTTAGCTCCGTTGCTAAAAAAAAAATTGCTTCTAGTTTCATATGCCGGATGTAGATAGAAAAACGAATGCCAAAATTCTTGTAGACACCGTTTAAGAAATTGGGGGTCATTCACCAACAATAGAAGCATTTTACGATATCAAAGATAATTGATCCCCCCTAGCTACTTCCGAAAGAACACATGGTTTTTTTTTTTATTACTCAAGTGTCTCGGCTTCCTTATATGCACATTGGCCAATTCCACCGTCTACTAGCGGTTCCAGTTAATGCCGGTCAAACACCGTGAGGACCGGTCCCAAAGATTGATAGAAGTTTTGAACCAGAAACCTTAGGATGGAGCAACCCAAAATCCGAGGCCCCAAAACAGTTACCAGATGAATTTTAATTCAGATTCGCGGAAACAAAATAGGAATTTTTTCAATAGTCAAACCTGAAGATCCATATAGAAGTCATCAAAACGTATTTCTCTCAAATCAACAAATATAGATTGAGGCACACATGTGATTTGTCGTGGAAAATAAGAAAACGACCTGCAAATAGTGCTCATTTCACTCAACCGGCGCCTGAAAAGGCCAAACCGGCTAAATAGAGCCATATCTCCTCACGCGTGAATCCGATTTGGGTCATTCTTCTTTCTATACATAGCTTAGTGATATCTAAAGCGATTTGTATGTATAGAAAATAATTGAAAGGACTCACAAGCTAATTACTTTTCCATCTGCGCATTCAACACCGAACCAAGAACAGTGGTCGAGTACTTCGTCTCCTTCACGATCATCAATCCAGTTTGACAAAGCACCAAATGGATCTCCAACCACTCTGTCCCGAAACTTTACCAAAGCCATCCCTGTGTACATTTTTCAAAATTAACAATCACATTCCCTCCCAAATCAAATTAAGCAGCAGAAGAAAAAAAAAAAAAAAAAAAAAAGATCTGTTTTTTAACTAGTAACGAGTGTTAATAAACCCTACCTTCGGCGTTGAGCGACGAACAAAGACTCAGGCTTTGATGAAACATTAGAAGAAGTACGGCGAAAACCGTTGCCTTGAACCTCCATCGTTCAGTCATTTCGAAAAAAACATGAACTGAATTATTTTGTGTGGAAGGAATTTTTCAGCAAAAAACAATGATTTGGACAAACATTTGGATACGTATCTGCTCTATGTGAGCTAATTTGGAAGGGAGGAGAAGAAACGCGTGAATGAATCGGTGGTGACTTTTGCTGTTGTTTTTGAAAAGGAAGGTGCTTTTCTAGGAAACTTATTACTTCACAGAGAGAGGACGGAAATGCAGGGGACTGGGTCTTTTTCAGTGCATAAATAAATAAATAAACTTTAACAGTTGAATTTCAAGTTGATGAACTACCGGCGATATTAATATAGATCTATAAATACTACTCCTACTTTACAGGTATCTTCTTCGCGTTTTCACTGTGCGCAGATTAACCCCGTCTCTCTCTCTCTCTCTCTCTCTCTCTCTCTCTAGTATACAAATGGCGCCGTCGTGACTAAATGATATCACGTGCTGTATTTTCAGTTTATTTCGTTTCTGTTCAGTACCACTATTTTTGTTTTTGTTTTTTTTATAACCGGACATTCAGGTCAGCTTGTTCGCACCTCAACTAATTTCAGAGGAGAAAATATTATTTACACTTGCGGTGTAAACCAAAAATTTCCTCCAAATCGATTGCATTGCATCATGTGTCCATGTTCTACCTTTTGGGACCACTACTTGGACAAAAGGCACAATGTAATAGATTTGGAGGAAACTTTAGTTTACACCATCAGTGTAAAGAATGTTCTCCCATTTCGGAGCCGTGAAAATAACAACCGGGCATTACCATTATTTTTGTTTCCCATTATCAGGACATCACTCTTGACAGAGTTTAGAACCTGTCTAGGAATTAAGGGATAAAATTTTGGGTGCCGGGTGGGCACCACGTGGCCATGCTCGAGCACCCATCCCTATCGTCTAAAAGTGTTTTGAACAGCTAGATTTTTTCATTCTCTCTCCTCTCCCTCTCTACTCTTTTTCTCTTTAAAATCCAGACCGTCCAAAAGTATTTTGAACGGCCAAAAAATGGATGCTCGGGCACCACGTAACCGTTGTCCGCTCAGCACTAAAAAAATTCTCGAATTAAGGCCACTTTAAAACACAACACCACATATTACTATGTCCGGAATTGTTGGATATAGTTTTGAAGTTCTGCCCGCAATATTCCTCTTCTTTTTCTTTTTCTTTTTGTTCCTTTTAAAAGAGAAAATAGTACTCCCTCCGTCCATTTTATAGTGTGTACATTTCTATTTTGGGTTGTCCTTTAATAAGTATGTGTTTTGAAAAGTTAGTGGGTACATTTTTTCTTTTGCCCTTAAAAGTAGATTCCTTTTTAAAAAGTTAGTGGGTATTATTATATTGATAAGTATAAGTAATGGAAAGTAGATGTAAAAATTGATGTGAGAGAAAAATAATTGAAATTCCTAGGTAACACAGTTAAAAAGGAACAGAGGAAGTACTAGTATTTGGTTTTTTCTTCTCTTGTTTGGATTCTAGAAGCTAGAGAAAGAGAGGAAGAAAATGGGTGTTTAGTGAATTGTTGTTCAAAAAGAAAGTGAGATTATTTCTTGGCTGATTCTATTCACAACCCGTTATTTAGTCCATACAACCCATCAAAAATTTCTCAATTTTCACTAATGTGCAAAGACAGAAATGCCCCTGAAACACGACTATATTTCGACATTCACACACCGAAAATATGTGCACATATTCGACATTTGGATACTGA
>JAXBDA010010285.1:0-10820 GCA_036023075.1 Gaultheria prostrata
GAGTTCCCATTTGATCCATCTCTATACATTTCTTGAAAATCTCTTGAAAAACCCATGATCTTGCTACATTGTTTTGATGAGGGCTTAATTGATGTTTGTGGTTGATAACCCACGTAATATGGTTGTTATGTCATCTCATTGTAGCTTATTGTGTTGATTTTTTGCCTTGAAAGTGCTTGGAATGAACCCCTTGAAAACACCAGAAAAGCTGTCAAAAATCTGCTCGTAATGACTTTGTATCGATACAAAGTTAACGTTGTATCGATACACGATGGGCTGTTCAGAATCTAGACCAGGTGTATCGATACACCCTTTCAAGTGTATCGATACACTTGAAAAGGGTCAGAATCTATCGATACAACTGGTCTAATTTTGGTCAGAATCTATTTTCGTGACTCCTCTTGATTTCTTCAGGCATTTGCTTGGTATAACCATCCTCCGAACCTCATTTCTTGTTCCAATAATTGTTCCGGATCTAATCGTTTATACGATAGAGGTTTATTGAGTTTCCATGATTGATTTAATCTTAAGATTTACGCTATATGTGCCTATTTGATTGACCTTGACGAGAATTGTGGTTTAGACTAACGTCGCGGGGTACAGGTGACACGATGACACGGAACACGTGACTCATGAACTTTAATGAAAGCGAGAACATGAAATTGTTTATACTAGGGTCGTCTTTGGGACGTGTCGCTAGGTTTGATACTCGGTCCGTCCTATAGACGTTCGCGAGGGTTATGCCTTGGCCAAGGGGAAGATGATACTCGGGCCATCCTATGGGCGTGTCGCGAGGGATACGGGGCCTATATGGTAGGCCGTAATTGATACTCGGGCCGTCCTATGGACGTGTCGCGAGGAATTACTTAAAGAATTGATTAAACGAAAGTGTGACACAAGGATCCGATAAATTGGACACGAATGAACGATGGGGTATGCGTGGGCACGTATTGGATACTCTTGATGGGAATCACTAACCCAATGAATTTGTGAGTCTGGATTCGACTGGTTTACTTCTATTGGAACATTGAGCAGTGTTGCGTGATTTCATCCTCTCACCCCTCTTCACACACTTGTATTTCATTATGTTTAGTTGTGGTAGATTTTTTCCTACTGGGCTAGTGAGCTCACCCTAATCATTTCAGGTACACAACACGGAGCATGATTTGGAGTGCATGGAGTGTGTGCATGCATGATTTTGAGAGCTAGCATGGAGAAGTTACCGAATCATCTTTAAACTCATATTTTTGCATGAGATGATCTTGTAACTCTATTCATTCAATTTTATTTGACTCGGGCATGTATCGACTTTTAAACTTATGTAATTACTTTATGGGTACGGGTACCCGGTTGACTATTCACGTTTTACTTTGACTTGGAAGAATGTATCAATCTTTGACCGTGGGCATTTGACTTACCACGTGGATTTATGTATTTAAATTACGTTTAAGAAATCTGGGGCGTTACAAAAACTACTAATAAAATTTTCATTTTGTACATCAACAACTTCAAACATATACAAAATTATAAAAACACATTAAAATGTAAGTATATAGTACTTTTAAATGTTTATACATGTACAAATTATAAAATTTTCATTATGTACATGTAAAACTTTTATACATATTAAAGGTTATATGTGAAAATTTATGAGATATATACATATACTCCGGGTTCGCGAGCCGAACCCGAATACTATCAGCTTCAGGTTCGGCTCATTTAATAATTGAGCTTAAAATTGAGTTCAGGTTTGGCTCGTTTAGCCCTTGAACCGAACTCGAACAAGCTTTTACTAAGTCGAGCCTCGAATAGTTCACGAACAGCTCGGTTCATTTGCAGACTAATTTGCTGTCAAGATAACTAATGAAGGAAGGCCCACGACACGTTGGGCCCTTTTTAGGCCCATGAAATAACTAGAGGCTTCTAAAACTTACCAGAACCTTCGCTGGGCCAACATGATCACGAACAGAGTCCGGGAAATGTCCCGAAAGTACTGGAATTCTCCTCTCCTCCCTATAAATATCCAACATGTCCTCCTTCCATATCCAATCAAGATAACAGTCACCAACAAATTTTCTGAGTAACCTGATAGATTTCAAACACTTCCGCTTAAATTCTACATCGACAATTCACAAAACCAAAGGAACAATGTCGCTGATCCCAAGCTTCTTCAACAACCGACGAGGCAACAACAGCAGCATCTTCTCCGACCCATTCTCCCTCGACGTGTGGGACCCCTTCCGAGGCATTACTCCAGTATTCCCCCAACTCTCTAGCGAGAATTCAGCGTTCCTCAACACTCGCGTGGACTGGAAGGAAACGCCGGAGGCGCACGTGTTCAAGGCAGACCTGCCGGGGCTGAAGAAGGAGGAAGTAAAGGTCGAGGTCGAGGACGATAGGGTTTTGCAGATCAGTGGGAAGAGAAACGTGGAGAAGGAAGAGAAGAATGATACCTGGCACCGCGTGAAGCGGAGCAGCGGTGAATGCATGAGGAGGTTTAGGTTGCCGGAGAATGCGAAGATGGATGAGGTTAAGGCGGCGATGGAGAACGGGGTATTGACTGTTACTGTGCCCAAGGTGGAGGTGAAGAAGCCTGATGTCAAGGCTATTGAGATTTCTGGTTAGAATTCGTGAATCTGATTTTTGTTGGTCTGTCAAGACTCAAAAGTCGGTGTGTGCGTGTGTGAGTGAAATAATTTTGTATGTAGTGTGCAGTTTTTTGAGATGTGTAAGGCTTGATGTCAAGAAGAAAAAGATGTGCAGGGCTTTTGTATATGTGAGAAATTGAGAAAGAATACAAGTATGTAATGGTAGCTTTTACTCGTTAATGAATGTTTATTTGGGTTTGGTTATATGAGTTAATCAGTATTCCAATCATTAGCTGTTTTTGGTAGGCCGGGGAGATGATGAAGATAACTTTTTCTCATTGTTCTTCCGTTCACTGTCTCTTTTGTCAATTGTGTCATCTATTTCTAACTTCTTCCTCACATGAAAAGAATACTACTTTCTTCATCCCATTTATTTGTCAATTTTTTATAATCGTGTCAGTTTTCGATTGCTTATATCTTTTAATATTGATATCAAAATATATGCAATACGGATCTTATTTGATAGTACAAAATTAATTATATTATACAATATTTTTAAAACGGTGAAAAACATTATAGATTGAAAGATATAAACAATTTAAGGTGTAGCAGAAAATGAAATAATTGATAAACAAATTGAGATGGAGAGAGTATAGAACAGGTATCAATTTTGTCTATGGTGTTGTTATTTTCATTTTCGGTTCACATTTTTATATTTTACTAATTGCTCTTTATAACGAAAAGCTATACAAAATTTACCCAAAAAATAAAGCTATACAAAAAATAAAAAAATACCAAAAAGAAAGTCCCTAGATAAAAAGTGAGGAAGAATGGAGCTTTAGTCCAAATTCATCCCAAATGTAGATTGCTTAGCAGTCCCACAATATTCGAACCATACTTTTAAAACCTCGACTGATTCGTAGCGAATTTTGGAGGTATTGAAACGGATACTCATTAATATAGCGATGGAATTGAAAATCACATACCGTTTCGGCTGGTTTCCGGTACGTATCGGTGTATCGGCCAGTTTTCGGTAGGTATCGGTGTACCGGCATCGCCAGGACAACGGAAAACAGAATAGCAACCTTTTTTCCCCCCGTTTTTCAGCTTTATTTGTGTTGCTAATGATTTTGAATATTTCAATAATGCGACATCCAATTCCCACTACCAATACACTAAAACCGTGACTGCTACCATTACGCTTCCCGATACCGCTATTTAAAACTATGATTTGAACACAACATCCGAACACACCACTCAATATGGATATAAAAAAAAAAAACCCATGAATCGTGAATCTGAAATGAATCAAACCAGACCGTAGGTTTTGGAATTGGCCTGTGAATTAATGGTTCGGATCGGAATTGAAAAATAGAAAACCGTGAGTCGCTGCTGCCATGCCCTTAAAGTTCAAAACATAAATTCATAAATATTATCCACGTGAAAGTCAATAAAGTCCAAGTCCTTTTCATAAGCCAAAGTCAAACACAGCTGACAACCAGGAACCAACCGGCCGGGTGTCGGTACCCATAAAATAAATACATGAGTTTAAAGTTATTACATAAACCAAGTAAAAAATAAGAAGTAAATGAAGTTACAAAATTATCTCATTTCACAAGAGGTAAGTCAAAAGATGATACTATAACTCCTCTGTTAAGCTTTCAAAAACATGCATGCACGCACTTCACGCAATCCACTTCATGCTCCATGTGATATACCTGAAATGATTAGGGTGAGCTCACTAGCCCAGTAGAGAAAAGTCTACTAAAACTGAATGTAATGAAATACAAATGCGGGATGAAGGATGAGAGTGAAAGATCACACAATGATACTTCAACGTTCCGAAAAGACTAGAAAAAAATAAAGTAAGCTCAAGAGCTTGTAGATTCATGGACTCTCACCCAAAAGTACCTGATACGTACCCAACATCGTCTATGTATCCAACTCGTAGCATTCACCATGTTACCGTTTTATTTAAGTTAAACATTTTAGAAATTCCTAACGACATGCCTATAGGACGGCTCTAGTATCATTCCAGGCTATCTTGCAACCCCGTATCATCTTCCACTTGGCCAAGGCATACTCCTAGCGACATGTCCATAGGACGGCCCTAGTATCATTCTGGGCTATCTTGCGACCACGTATCATTGGTTTCAAGTTCTCACTTCAATCACGTTCATTCATTTCACAATAGTGTCATCGTGTCACCCATACCCCATGTCATCGCTCGAGTTCGCACATTTCGTCAATTTCGACTAATTCAACATCTGTCAAGTGTACGATAGTGTACGCATCATATCAGAAATCAACGAGGTCACTATCCACACAAGGATTGGCTAGGAACGAGCTACTCAACAAGTTGTGAAGCGTAGGAAATGGACACTTCAAGTACTCACCCAAACAAGTGACCGGAAATGAAGTAAACAAAATTTGGGTTCCTGGCTGATTTGGATCGATCCACCTCAAAAGTGGATCGATCCAGAGGCTATTACTAGCAAAATTTTGACAGCTTCAATGGATTTTCAAGGGGCTTCCAAACCAAGTGTTTCCATGACCAAAAATCAACTCCACAAGCTACAACAAGATGATCTAACGACTAATTAATGTAGGGAATCAACAACAAATGTATATCAAACCAATGAGACTAGAAATGGGGTTTTTCAAAGGATTTTCAAGAAATCATTACAGATGGATCAAATGGAGATACATTCCACACACAAGCACTTAAAAATATTTAGTAATGATAGAAATTCCCTACCTTCAAGAGATTGAGCTCCAAGTTGGTAGATGAACAAACCCTAACCTTCCAACGAACTCCAACCTAAATGTGAGCTCCCAGAGTTAAATTAATGTGACCCAAGCACTAAAACACGTGTAGTTGACAGATTTTGGTATATATCTTGGAGGGTTTTAGTGTGAGGGACTAATTTGAGGTGGAGGTTGAAGAAAATGGAGGAGGGAGTAGAGAGAGAGGAGGCCGACTGTGTAAAAAGGGTAGGGGAAATGAATTTCTCTCCTCTCATACACCCCACTTATACACCTACCCATATAATCACACCACGCACCCCCGTAATGATTTAACTTGCTACACAATGGTCCAAATTCAATTCATATCACTTAATAACCCACAATTTAACATTAAGCACAGATCCTCACAATTCTCCAACTTTATTTTTCGAAAAAACATTTAGAATTTTGGGTCTTTACATCCGTTCTGTCCGCGGATTTTCATTATGAAACCGTGGATAAACTGAACCGGACCATGAAAATCTTATAATAAAGAAAATATATATGTAATATTGGGTAAAATAATTATAATTTAGCATCTTTCTCCACAAAGTGTAAATAAGAAATGGCTCAGAAAAGCCAGTAACAAATATTAAATAAGTAATGGTGAAAAAAAAAAAATCCGTAAAACAGGTTATAAAATTAGTTCAAATACACCAATGGTTGACGAGGTGAGGAAGGTGTGGATTGGAGACAAACTCCTAGTGAATTTGATAATAAATAAAAGCCAACCAGTGGGAATTGGAAACGAAATGTAATGCTGGGACTTTGAATCTGAATTTGGATTTGTAATGGAATCTGAAAATATGGAATTTAATGCTGAGACTTTGGATGCTTTGTGTTGTTGAATCGTGAAATTGGAATGATGGTTGCTTTAAATTTTGATGGAATATCATAATTCGTGGATAAAATCGTGATCGAACCGTGACTTACGGATTGGTTCAGAATTGAAAAGTAGACTTTTGGCCCGGACACGGATTGCCTTTTCTTGGAATCGTGACTCGCAGTTCGATTCTCGGATTCCTACCAATCCGCACCAACCCGGATCGTTGACACCCCTAACTCACATGGGTCAGAACCCATATGTCGGTCCGATCCGTGGATCCCACTTCCATATGCATATTTTGTCCGGATGTCATGTTCAGATATTATATGTGAAGAATTGTTGCTTCGAGATATTATATGGGAAGCGTCTAGTCCGGGCTCCGGACCTCCATGTTCCCGATATTTTTTTTATGATCCGAACCGTCCAATGTATTGAAAACGTGTTTTTAAGGGCCCTCGCGAGAAATCATCAAAAAAAATTACCGTTTTAAACACATTGGACGGTTCGAATTTTGTAAAAATAATTTTTAAAACCTTCAAAACACCCAAAAGCTTTCAGTCAGACTAGCCGTATATATATATATATATATGAGGATCTTATAAGGGCTCCCTTACATAAGCCTTATGTAAGGGATTTGTCGTTCAAGATTGAATTTCAATGATCCGAGACAATCCGAACCGTTAGATGTGTTTAAAACATGTTTTTAAGGTTCACCGCGAGGATTCGTAAAAAAAAAAAAACCCGGAAGGGCTTGATCCGATCAGTTTTTGAAAAAATGTTATATATAACGTTTTCATCAAAAAATGCTCGGATCAAGCCCTTCCGGGTATTTTTTTTTTTTTTACGAATCCTCGCGTTGGACCTCAAAAACACATTCTAAACGCATCTAACGGTTCGGATTGTCGAAATTCAATCTCGAACGAAAAATCCCTTACATAAGCTATGTAAGGGAGCCCTTATAGGATCATTTTCTATATATATATATATATTTTGCATGGCAATTGTTACTGATATAAATTGATTGTCGTAGTGGATCTTCTTCCATAATGGCAAGGAATAAGGGGGTGTTCGATTAAGGGTGGCTTTTTTTATTTTTTGGCTTTTCACGGCTTTTTATGTGATGTAGAGAGAATGACAAGTCTTGGGAATTGAAATAAGCTAGCTTTTTGGCTTTTTAAGTTAGTGGAATGGGGCCTAAAGATGAGTATTTGATCCCCGATTCAAACGGATCGACAATATGGAGATCTGTTTGGAGATTAGATAGGATATAGGGATTTATTTTTGAAGATGTTTGGGGATCGAGTAAGTGGTGGAGATAGGCATGTCCCCGCCTCGAATCCGTTCCCCGATCCATCCCCACACCGCCCCTCCCCGAATCCCCGAAATATAGGGGTCTATTCATGAGTTATGAAACTTTGAGGTCTTACTAAATTTCTTCAAACATTTAGTGTCACACTAAATTTTCTTGAAATATAATTGAATTTTAATTATTATGTTTAGGTTTTTTCTCTTGATGCCAATCAGTGTTGACTGTGTTGTGCTTTGGATAGTTATCATTTGCTGCCGGTATACTCGGTGGCCGATGTTTCGATATTGTCTTCCTTTACCTCGTAGCAGATTGCTCTTGTAAAATTGTTGGGTACATGCAATGATAGCTTCCTATTTTCTTTAGTAATTTATAACTGAGATTCTAGTAATTTGTAATTGGGATTTTAGCACTTAACTTGTAGCTGCGATTCTAGTAACCTATTTTTTTTTTAAATGATTGGATCTCCGAATCCCTATGGAGATCCTCGTTCCCCATTTGGAGTGGGGATGGAGAATGAAAATAAAGCCCCGTTGGGGATCGAGTAGGGGATGGATATGGGAAAGGGGTTTGGGGATCGGGGGTGGAGTACTCTCTGTCCCCGATCCATCCCCATGCCCATCCCTAATTATCGGAGGGAGCAAATTTGCAGGAAACCAATGCACAAGTAGGGATCAAAATATTGAAAATATTTGGGAAAAATTATTCTAGTGTAGAGTTGTCAAATAGGCCGTGCTGTTGTGGGTCAGCTCATTCAATTCCATGATAATCGTGCTTCGTGCCATTTCTTGCCCGGCCCATTTATTAATCGTGTCGTGTCTTGTTGGTTGATTTTAGAATATGCTCGGCCCGGCTTAGTCTATGGACGCGCCTGGTACGGTTACCGTGCTGTCAAGATAGCTAATGAAGGAAGGCCCACAACATGTTGGGCCCTTTTTAAGCCCATGAAATAACTAGAGGCTTCTAAAACTTACCAGAAGCTTCGTCCGGCCAATATGATCACGAACAGAGTCCGTGAAATGTCCAGAAAGTACTGGAATTGTCCTCCATCTTCGTATAAATACCCAACACGTCTCCTTTCCATATCCAATCATTCAAGAAAACATTTACGAACAAAATTTCTCATCATTAGAGCAGATTTCAATACATTTCCCTCTAAATTCACAAACCAATAGGAACAATGTCGCTGATCCCAAGCTTCTTCGGCAACCGACGAGGCAACAACAACAACATCTTCTCCGACCCATTCTCTCTCGACGTGTGGGACCCCTTCCGAGACATTACTCCAATATTCCCCCAACTCTCTCGCGAGAATTCTGCGTTTGTGAGCACTCGCGTGGACTGGAAGGAGACACCGGAGGCGCACGTGTTCAAGGCGGATCTGCCGGGGCTGAAGAAGGAGGAAGTGAAGGTCGAGATCGAGGACGATAGGGTTTTGCAGATTAGTGGGAAGAGGAACGTCGAGAAGGAAGAGAAGAACGATACCTGGCACCGTGTGGAGCGGAGCAGCGGAGAGTTCATGAGGAGGTTTAGGTTGCCGGAGAATGCGAAGATGGATGAGGTTAAGGCGGCGATGGAGGATGGAGTTTTGACTGTTACTGTGCCCAAGGTGGAGGTGAAGAAGCCTGATGTGAAGGCCATTGAGATTTCTGGTTAGCATTTGTGAATTTCTTGATGTTTTGTCTAGATTCAGTGTGTGTGCGTGTGTGCAAAATATGATGTGCGTACGTAATGTGCAGTTTTGAGATGTGTAAGGCTTGAATGTCAAATAGAAAAAGATGTGACAGGCTTTTGTGTATTTGAGAAATTGAGAAACAATACAAATATGTTAATTTGGGTATTGTTAGAGCACCCGGGAGGCGAATCCCCTATGGCCAAGTTGTTGAGTGTAAGGAAAAAGAAAAAGCCCCAAAATCAGAAAGATATGGACAATTTGCAAAAATTATAGTTTTTCTATAATAACTCAATAATTATGCCAAAACACTATTCACAGGTTAATGCATATTTTATTACTATTCTCTCTCTTGGCATGTTTTTGTTTCTAATTTTTTTTTATTACTTTTTTATTCTAATTGGAAGGTTGCTATTTTTTATTTTTTTAGGGTAATTATCAATAACCTCCCCAGCCGTTTCTGATACAAACAGATATCTCCCCTGAGGTTTCTGAAATGAGATTGACCTCCCCTGCTTTTGCTGACAATATCGAGATACTTCCTTGCCGTTACTTTTCCACTGATGACGTTAAGTGTAGGAAGAAAACTACTAAAATACCCTTATACTAGTAACAAAATAAATAAATTCTATTAACTTAATTTTTCAAAAAAAAACCTCATCTTTTTTTATTTTGTGAATTTTTTTGGCTAAGTGAACTTAACTTTACTAAATCATAGAGATTAGTGGGAAAAGAATTGTTTTTTTCACTTGAAAATGATTAGGTTAAACTTTTTTTTGTGCCAAATGTTTTTTATTTTTCTGTTTATCTCAAACAAAATGATCAATGAAATTAAAATAAATAGACTCGTGTAAATTGAATTCATATTAAGACAAAACTATACCAACCACAAAAAAAAACTCCATTTTTTGAATGATTATAATAAAAAAATTATTGTTGTCTCAACCAAAATGATCAATGAAATTAAAATAAATAGACTCGTGTCAATAAGATTCATATTAATCCAAAACTACGCAAAAAAAAAAAAAAAGTCCATTACTTGGCTTGTTGGGCTTTATAATAAAAAAAATTATTATTTTTTCATTTTTTTAATAATGTTTTTTATTTTTCTGTTTGTCTCAACAAAAATATAAGTTGGTTAAAAAAAATTAAATAAAAAAAGAAAAGTGTACAAAAAAAAAACATAGACATTGAAAGGGGGAAAAATTATGCAAAAAGAGAGTCTTGTAAACACATGCATAAATTATTTAATTGCAAGTATATAATTATATTGTTTATATATATGTATATAGAGATAATGAAAATTGGGAGAAAATTATGTAAATGATAAAGACTAAAAAGGGAGGCAAAAAGTTTGGCAAAGATAATATAGTAGAAGTATTAAATGAGAGCAATTTTGACTTTAAATTCTTTTTTTTAGGTGACATCATCAACTTCCGTTAGTTCTTTAACGGCATGCTAATGGAAAAAGGCCTAGGGGGAATCTTGATATAGTCGGCAAAAGCAAGGGAGGTTAGTGTCATTTCAAAAACCCTAGGGGAGATATGTGTCTGTGTCAAAAACCTCGGGGGAGGTTAGTGATAATTACCTTTTTTTTTTTCTTTTGTATTTAGTTAGAGTAGGTTTTTTTTTTTTTTGGGG
>JAXBDA010010286.1:0-10819 GCA_036023075.1 Gaultheria prostrata
TTTATATTGAGCTGCTTCTTCTTTTCCCTTTTGGATCAGTGTTTATATATTGAGCTGAAACAATGTTATTTGGATAAAAAATAGATAAAGGGTTTTCTCATTTTCCTTTCAAATAGAAAATCTTTGGTTGCTTTTTTTAAATGCGAGAGATAATTAGGGGTTGGAGAGATGGGTAATCTACTTGGATTACAAGAGGGATGAAATCAAAGGGGTTTGATGAGGGACAGTCATGGCTGGTTTCTAGTGAGAGAAAAGAGAGATCAGAAAGAAACAAAAATGGATTACAAACTGGCGATGAAGGAAACTTTTCAGAGATGAGGGACGGGGGGATGTTGCGATTCATTTGTTGTTGGTGGTGGTGGTGGTGGTGGTGGACTATGGAGGCGACTCAGGCGAGGGAATTGGGTTTGGGGGAGGAGAGAGACGAGGGGAAGAGAGAGAGATGGGTTTTCACTTTTCATTTTTTTTTTTAGTCAGATTGGACGGGTCCACTGACATGTGTCATGACTCTGAACACGACACGTGTCTTGTGTGGTTTGTGGTGTGGTTTACCTGTGTGCCTCTAGCATTTTTGTACGTAAAAAGCCTAGCCTTCAAGATTAAGCAGACCTAGGAGTGGAGTAGAGAAAAATCATTTAATTATATTTGAGTGAAAAATCATTTAATTTTTTTAGCAGTGTTTTTCATTGTTTTGCCTTCGAAAGTATAAGTTAAAATTACGCATTTGAAGATATTATTACTAAAAAAAAAAGGAATGAATTTGTGTCTCACCAAATTTAGCTGGGTAGGGGTTATGTCCATTGTTATCTCTAGAGCCCGGGATGTAGTCGAGTTACCATAAGCTGGTCTGGACATCTATTAATAAAAAAAAAATTGGGTGGGTGGGCAAAGGGTGGATGTGTTGCAAAAAATTAAGGCTCTGTTTGGTAGTTAGGGAGAAGAAAAGAAAAAAGAAGGATAGATTGAGAAAAGTTGGGAGAAATATTTTTAGTTGAAAGATTTAGTTTAGTTATTTTTCCTCTCAAACTAAATCATAGAAGAGGGAAGTTTTTTATTTTCCCTTCCTTTCCTTTCCTGGCAACGAAGCTTGGGTTCGGGCTTGAGCAAATCAAACATCAGGGCCGGCGGGGGGGGGGCTCCACACACCATGACTAATTATTATACCTCTATCATTTTTGTTTTTGTGCTCATTAGTAAGATGCTCTAGACATGAATGAATGAAGCATGGTAATGAGCACAAAAATTGATTTGGGTCTCTAGGCCTGCCCTCCCTGATGCATTTCGGCTTTCATTTGAGGGCATAGTTCTGCAACAAAACATTCATGTAGCTCCTCAGTTCTTGGAGGTTTAGGGGAGCCACTGTTTCAGTGGTATTCTGAGAGCAGTCACTTTGTGCAAATATTGCTAATTGTTAGGTCTGTCTCCAATCATCCCCGCCCATACCCCTAATAATTGGGGATTAGATGGGTTCGGTTATTGTTGTTGACGACTAATCTGTAGGAGCTAGGGAATAATCACTGCTTTATTGGGGTTGTCAATCATATGTTCTATTTTGGAAATTGAACGAAATCAGTTGGATTAAACCATATGTCAACAACATTTTTGAGAAAAATATGTCAACAATATAAACAAGACCAATGTCGATTACAAAAAAAAGAAAAGAAAAGAAGAAAAAAAAAAAAGACATACACAAAGCGATTAAAATGTGCAATTGTTTGTTCGCAAGTGGCTTTCCGGGCAGTTTCGAAGCTACGTCTCTTTGATTCTAATTATAACTTGATCAAGTTGATCAATAAACAGCTTAAGATTGAATGGACATGTGACTTAACCTTTGGTTGGAGAGAGACTAATAGTTTTGATCAAGCGCGGAAGCGCCACAATAAGTGCTGGATGATTTGCGCAACGACCGTGATGGTCTTGGAGTTCTTCGAACCACTGCGTCAAGTGTTTATATTTTTTAGGGTCTAGGTTCTCTTGTGTACCAAAAAAAGAATTACACAAGATATAAAAATGTCATCATGAATTTTTACTGTGACATTTTCGGTAGTTATAGAAGGTTTTGGTATTTTAAGATAATGTATGTGAGGGGAAGAATTGCGGGATAATACCGAAAATACCTCGAAAAGTCTCTCAGACACAGTCAGACCCCTCATTTCCTATGTACCTTTATAGAGGTGCGAATTTTCGACCCGATATGAGAACTCGATACGAAATTAGTGGGTTAGAGTCGACTATTTCTGACGCAGAACACGAATATGGCTTGACACGATAACATGAAAAGCTAAACAAGTTGGTTTAGGATTGAGAGAATTCTGATACCAATACGATACGACACGACACGAGAATTTATAAAAGGACACGGTAATATGACATGAAATCGACACAAAGTTAGCGAGTTATGATCAGCTATTTCTGACACGAAACACGAATGTGACACGACACGATAATACGAATAACTAAACATGTTAAATTAAGATTGAGAGAATTCTAATCCAAACACGAGATGACAAGACACTAATGCAAGCGACGCGATTGCCACCCCTGTACGTTTATATAAAATCTCCATCACAAAGTGCTCGAACCCCGCCACACCAAATAAAAAATTACTTCACAGTCCACGGTAGTAGCCAGCAGCTGAGTGACTACCATTTCACGCCATGGCCTCTGCGATGATGCAGCGATCGACTAAGACGATGATCCAATCAATGGCCGGAAGTCTCCGATCGCGAGCCTTCGCTTCGGTCTCGGTTGGGACCGATCTAGTCTCGGCCGCACCCGATGTTTCTCTCCAGAAGGCTCGAAGCTGGGACGAAGGCGTCGAGTCCAAGTTCTCCACTACACCTCTCAAAGACTTGTTCAAGGTTTAGCCTAATCTTAAAAATCCAACCCTTTTTTTTTTTTTTTTGAACTTTTGGAATTGGGTTTAGGGTTTTGTTTTTTATCTGTGTTGTTGATTAATTTCTGTTCTCTTTTTTTTTTGTGGGTTTGTTTGATTTGTTTTGCAGGACAAAAAAGTCGTCATCTTTGGGCTTCCTGTAAGTTTAAATTTATTTATATACTTATCGAAAGAGTAGCTCTAAATTCAGGCCCTCAAATTTTGTTAGCATGGTACAATCAAATTAGGAAATACCTAAGGTTTTAAATAGTGGTATCGGGACACTTTAACAGTAACAGTTGCCGTGCCACGGTATGGGGAGTATCTAGCTGTAAGGAACTGTAATCAGTTGTCACGGTCGTGAATATTTAAAAAATCATTCTTGACCAATATTGCCATGCATCGGAAATGAGCGGGAACCGGCCTATAGGCATGTAACGGTATTGGAAGGCTAAAGTATTGTTAAGTATTGGCCGATATGACACGTAATGGCCAATATTTAAAACCTTGGGTGTTACGCACTTTAGATCTGGTTTCAAGTCCGTGATTTAATCCTATCTAGTGATCTGTTGGTGAGGTCACTGATTTCTTTCACCATTGTTCTATGCCAACAAAAAATGCTTGTTTAAATGGGGAAGTTATTCAATTTTGTGGCCAATTGGTGCGTGGGGCAGATTAGAAAGGGAGAGATTTCGTTAGTGAGTAATGCAAAAGTTAGCCAATGTCAATACGATGTGATATTGTGCCAGGATGTGGCAATAAGCACATGATGGCGAAGATAGGTCCATCTAACGGCACCACCTCAAATGATATGGAAATGTGGATGGGGGGTATTATTGTCCTTTATAGATAATCGACGATGGTTTAGATGTATTTCTTTTAGTTGACAATATGTAGAAAATTGAAAAACAGAAAGAAGCAGAACACGAGACACGCATCTAAGTAGTGAAAGAAGCAGAAAACTATATAGTGATGCATGGATATACTCTAATTATCTATGGTATCAGTGTGAAACATTGTATGCCTGCACCCAAATCCTTGTTGTGGGCGAGTAGAAAATCATTTTGATGAGTGAAAAGGCAGCCTTTTGTATTCCTATCCCAACGGACAAACTGTGGTGACTGTTGTATATTTGTTTGATTATATTCCAGGGTGCTTACACTGGAGTTTGTTCGGCCCAACACGTGCCTAGTTACAAGAATAACATTGAAAAGTTCAGGGCCAAGGGGATTGATCATGTAGTTTGTGTAGCTGTCAATGATCCTTATGTTATGAACGGTTGGGCAGAGAGGCTTGACGCTAAAAATGCTGTAAGCTACTCCTTAGTCCTCTTTTGCACTTTTAAGTGTGCTTATAGCTTATCTCATGTACATTTTTTGTTTGCATATGTAGAAGAGGGGGGGAGGGGAGCAAGGATGTCTCAATTGGGTCACTCTTGGTGATTTAATTCTTGATTTTACAAAAAATTTAGGAGGTGTGAGTCTTCAATCATATACCACGTGTGCCTAATTTCACTGCCCTTCTTTTCCTTTATTTGTATGGGAGGAAACCATTGATATAGTTGGAGTTGCCAGCCTAATAGGCTTGAAGAATCATGTCCAACTTTTTTTTAAATCAAGGATATGTTAGGAGCCTTCTACACGTGCATTACCAACTGATACAAATATGCTGTATTTGTCGTCTCTGTGATTGAATTAACGGCATTGTTTGACATTCACTGTGTATGCATTTCAGTTCTGCAGCTACAAAATTCACGACTAGCGCTGTAATGGGAGTTACAGATAACAGTGTTTATCACCATGGAGGGTGTCCAGAAAAGTGAAAATGATCTTGCTATCAGTATTTAATCAGGCAGTAATAGATAACAAAAATTTGAAACATTTTTACTGGTATGTTAGCTGAATTGTAATCTGCAGTTGGCTAGCAGGCCCTGCGTTTCGAAACTCATAATCTATGAAAGTTGAAGTTATTGTAACTTGTTTTTTACCTAACCCAAATTGGCAAAGAATATGAAACCATCTGAATGCATTTGAAACCACCCAAATTAGTTAATTTTTGAAACCATCCAAATGCAGTGATTTTTTGGGAAAGAGTTGTCCAAACTCCGAATAATTTGGCAAGTCAAAACAAAGCCATTGTACCTACCTAAATTGGTTAAACCCGCTATTCATTAGGCCAGCCAGAAGCCCAAAATTACCACTCCCCATACCCTTCATCACCAACCACTGGTCCACCAGCAACCAAACGCCCCATGAGGGCAGTCGCTAATGAATTAGAAAGCAAATGCCATGCCCTTCTCCACTTGACATCCACCTTCAACAGACCCACTATAGCTTATTAGAAAATGGACTCGACCAAACCAAACCAAACTGAGCCTTATGTCTCAATCAATTGGGGTGGGCTGCATGAATCCTATTGGGTCAGTATATTCGTATGTTTGCGCATTACAGTATCCAATGTCAATTTGGGTCTTCCCCTCCTGGAGCATTCCTACCCAAAACTATCCTATCAACTTTCTTTACTACTGCATCTACAGGTCTACGGTAGATATATCCAAACCACCTATTTCCTCTCGACTTCTCCTCTATAGGTACAACACCTACCCAGCATGTCGAGAACCGTATCCATCACATGACGACCAACCTTATTGTGGTGACCTCCTTTATCGAAATACCTATTGGGCAGGGCGGGCCTTGTTGACAATGAAATTGATGTATGATAGAATTTAAGAGGATTAAGGATGACCAAAAGACAGAGAAAGAGGTTGTCTTGGCCTGTGAACAGTGGACGTGAACAATAGATGGATAAAGAATTCTAGGCCTCTCACCTAGACAAAGACATCACACCTAGGGTTTCTTTAGCCGCCAAAGAAAAGGATTGCATCACATAATTGTAAAGTATAAAGCTGCAGGAGTTTTTTATATTCAATCATAATCCAAGCTCTTGAATTACATCAATTTATAGACTCTATAACATGTGTGAACACAATAACTACTCCTATTCCCTATATATTCCTTAGATGGCTGGATAGGATGAATGTATCTTCTAATGATTGCGTCACAAGGCTCATGAAAAGTCACATCCTTAAATGTTCCAGCCAGTGCTTAGTTAATACCCAAGTAGGTCCAATTAGTGGCCAATGGACTATCCTTCCAATCCTCAAGGGCCATAACTTCCAGCCACATGAAATTGCCGAATACCTGTGACCTCTTCGTATGGACCGCATCATCTTTCATCCATCAAAATTTGTTACATGCTTGGTCACTATCTCCTTAATGGCATCCATCATCAACTACTTCGTTTTGAATCTCATGAACCTGTGCCTCACATTTTTTCCTGTATCCAAAGGTCAATATGAAAGGATCAGTTTTTGAAACTTAACAATAATGGTACCATCCAGAATTACGTAATTGTTCCTATAAATGGAATTTGGGAATCGTATTGTATGTAAATCATTGGTGTGTATGTGTATGTGTTTGTGTTCAATTGCGTGCGGGCTGGTACACTTGCACAGTGGGGGATTTGATTTCCTTTATGCTACAAGCCTATGACGAGTGCGAGATGGTGGCACCTGGTTATGATCTCTTCTCATTGTTTGCTGTTAAGGCAATACAAGAATAGTTGTAATTTTTTATTTTTTAATTGCATGAGGCTCAGTTTGGTTTGGTTTAATTGCATGAAGACTAGCTAGAACAAACATTTAAGTTCTCTAGTCTTCCTTGAAGGATTAAGCCTTTTTTTGATTGTCTAGTGAGTGAGTCTCAGCGAAAATAGTCCAAAGCGTCAAAGGAAAGGTCAACGGCTTGGGGGATCCATTACGGACACCCAAGTTAGTCATTACTTCCTTTTATATTCTTTACTTTAGGAAACCTATAAGAGATTATTTATTCCATAGAATTAGAAAAACTTTGGCTCTGTTTGATAGACATGGATTCTACAATGAGAGGAATGATTTGAATGACATTTTCAATGAGAATAGCTGAAATGCATATTGATAGACATATGGATTTTGACGTGGAGTGTCGAGCTCTATCATGATGAATTTGAAATGATCATATAAGATGATATATTAAATATTATTAGTGTTTAGGATTGTAATCGTAAAAAGATCTCAAAAAGTATGTAATCTGCGACGTCTAATCCATCTATTGTTCTGTTTTCATAAGCCACTTTTTGCTAAACTACTTTCATTTCTACTGAAAAATTAACAAGAAAAATCTCTTCATTTGAAATCCACATCTATGCAAACGGAAGCTTATTCTTTTTTTGCTTAAAAACTCTAGTTACCACGGGTTTGACAGCTTTCCTACAGAACCTGCTCGGATGCTCCTGTAATTTACAATTCGGTATCCTTGAAAATTGAGTCAGGCTGCATGATCTAGGCTCAGCTCATCATCAAACTCTTCTCTTTAGGAGTATGTTATTTCCTTGTAGCGTGTTCAACCATGAGATTAAGCAGC
Organism: Gaultheria prostrata; assembly: GCA_036023075.1. Lineage (NCBI taxonomy): Eukaryota > Viridiplantae > Streptophyta > Magnoliopsida > Ericales > Ericaceae > Gaultheria > Gaultheria prostrata. Next base: position 7,336 of record JAXBDA010010286.1, read on the forward strand.
AGTGGCATAAGTTTGTATGATGTCTTATGAACATCATGAAATTGATAACATATTAAAGAATATTGGTCTTTGGATTGCAAAGTAGTGAAGTACTTGTGTCTGTCATTTTCTATCATTCTACACAAATTACAAGTCACGGATTCTGAAAGTGGTAAGCTGCCAGTGGTGGATATGATTTACGTGTGATGCTTTTTTGGTCGTGCTGTGCAATGTGATTGAACTTTTCTGATTTGCTAAGGCATCACAACTTCTTATCCATGATTTCCTAGATTGAATTTTACGGTGACTTTGATGGGAGCTTCCACAAGAGCTTGGACTTGGGAATAGATCTCTCTGCTGCTTTGCTTGGACATCGCTCTCACCGGTATGTCACTAATCGAAGTTCTCAAACCAGTATTTCGTGAGACGTGCAAATTGGAAATATAAGGTCCTAATTGTTTTCTGACAATACTTCCTTTTTCTTACAGGTGGTCAGCATATGTGGTCGATGGAAAGGTTAAGGTTCTGAACGTGGAGACAGCACCATCTGAGTTCAAGGTTTCTGGTGGGGAGGTGATATTGGGCCAGATTTGAAGCTGTTTTCAGTTTCTTCACCGTTGGAACAGGAATTTCTACATTTTTTTTTGAGTCATGTTTGGTCCCCTATAAGAGTGTTAAGTATGCAAATTTTTGAAGTAGCATATGTTAATGCCAATTGCCAGAGGTAGACTTCACCACTGAGAGCAAATGTTTGAGATCTTTTGTTGAGGGGCTCCATCATGGTGATATTTCCTTTTGTTTTTTTTTCTACACTTGTAGTAGTGCTTCTCAAGAAAGTTACTCCCCGTCCCTTTTATAGTGTAGACATTTTCATTTTGGAATGTCCCTTAATAAGTGTGTTTTGAAAAATTAGTGGGTATATTTCCTATTTTGCCCTTAAAAGTAGATTATTTTTTGAAAAGTTAGTGGGTATTATTATATTGATAAGGGTAAGTAGTGAAAAGTAAATGTAAAAGTTGTAAAAGTTGATATGAGAGAAAATAAGTTGGAATTACGAGGTACTAACACACTTAAAAAGGAACGGAGGGAGTAATTTGCATTTACTGTGGATAGATGCTTGAAATAAGGGTGCAATCTTGTTTACCAAAGTTGCACACTTTGTCTGGGACTCTTCTCGGGTCTACTTAAGACAATTAAAGCCTTTCATTTTTTCGGGCATAGTGTTGTAGCCAATCCTGCACTGGTTATTTTAAATAAAAATAAATAAATCCTACACCGTTTAGTGTTTGATCGAATAACATTAGTCTTTGGTTTATAATTTTAGACAAACAATTGTTGAATGTTAGATCAAGTACTTATTTATCTATATCCAATTGATTTAATTTTTCGCAAGAATGCGAAAACATTTTGACCAAAAACAGAATGAATTTGGTAATGGAAGTGGGACTCAGCGTGGGCTGCCAAAAAGTGGGTAAATGCCAACAAAACTGTGCTAACAATCCGAGCTTCTAATTTCTAAGGGAATGGCTTGAATGTGGCAAGCCTCGTACTGATGCCAAGGGTGACCCATTCATCGCTAGGCTTCCACACGGCTGAAAACACGAGAGGCATTGTTAGAACTTGTCTTGCATCAGCCTCTGCCTCTTCACATACTGCGAATGAACTTTAAATTGGATACCTTAACACAGTATTAAAATTAAGTTTTGGAAGTTTTGTCAACACTCTATTTAGCTAGAGATTCATTCTCGTTATTTGTGCCGGATGTGCACTTTACTTAATTTTGATTTGTAGCATGAACTCCACGTTAGGTCACCTAAACTTGCCAGAAAATCAAGAACAGATAAAGGGATTTCTCTAGAAGAAAGATTGCCATCTCTTTAACCAACTTTTAAGATACTGGGCCAATTTATAAGTCATTTACACAAATTCCGTAAGCTTAATGCAACAGAATCCCATTACCACGTTGTCATAACTAGTATCCCACATGAATATAGAATTATTGCAGGACGCGAACCAATCAACTTTTAAACTACAGTGGATTGGTTCCTAGACATTCGTCGCGTGCATAATTGCCTTTGCTGGGAGAATAGACCACATGAGCCACAGGTCCATGCCCGATTCCCATCTTAACAGCATCAATTTTTACTCTGCAAGGAAAAATGTTGAAAGATTAGCCCAAAGATTAAATCTAAATACCCGTCTCTTACTACAAACGTAAGAAATTACGGCCACGTCTTTTCTACAATTTGGAGGATTTAACATTGGTTTCACACATGTAAAATATTTGAGTAATAAGGAAGAGAGTACAAGTTGGGAAAGAATCAAAGGGCTCAGCACCCTACCAAGACTACAGCTCAGTAACAGAACTCAAATTCGGAAAGATGATTATATGAATCTTAACAAACCTGAGCAACAAAAACTTCAAATTGGCCTGGGGATGTTGCTGAACTCGCATTATTTGCAGATTCCCCAGTACTCACATTAGGAGACTGAGTAACACCACTATCTTGCATGTCTTTTCCCTTGTCAGAGAAGTTTGAGGTCCGTCCAGGGGAACTAGATAAGGGGACAGACGCTCCAGTCATTTTAGCAGTAACATCAAGGCGCTCAAACATTCGTGCAACACCAGTGATTCCTGCATTCATTTCACGCTGAACTCCTTTCCCCAATTCTTTAACTGAGATATTCCTTGCAAGTAGCTTCTCCTTCAGTCCTCGAGTACTTTTTGAGATTGATTCTTTATATCTGTTGAAAAAGAACCCACACATACGAACATCAACAAGATGGAACAATTGAATGTTCATTCCCAAATAAAACCCAAGTAAAAACATCTACCGGGCAGATGCAGAAGAAAATTTAGACTTGATAGACTCCGAGAAAGCACGTAATTCAGTTGAGTTCGATCTCTGTGGACTTCCGGGCAACATCTGGCTGCGAACAATGCCAAAGAGTTACCAACTATGTTTTAACACACTGAATTACGCGAAGAAAGAAATTTCAGACAAATCTACACTAGAAAAACACTCGCTCACATATAACATTCACCAACTAACTCGTTTGATTATAAGAAGCAAGTCAATCATTATTTTACCTGGAATCCCTCTCATTCCAGGGAACAGGAACATGCTAATCTGCGTGCTCTAAAATGGGCTACCATAGGGACTTCACAAATCACAAATATCAGAATCTGATATCCAATGAAACAGCTTTTACAACACTTTAGATAATACCATATAATGCCCACATAGCTAGGAACATTTCAACATTTTGTCATGCCAAAACTCCAGTCCTCTAAACTTTTTACTCGGGTGCATATATATATACCATATACAAGGAGCTTCCAATAAGGGCCCCTTATTGAACTTACCATAAGGACCTCCCATTTCCGGATCAAATTTTGACGATCCAAACCGCTCAATGTTTTTAAAACGTGTTTTTAAGGGCCCCGCGAGAAATCATAAAAAAAAAAAATACCCGGAAGGGCTTGATCCGATAAGTTTTCGAT
>JAXBDA010010287.1:0-10818 GCA_036023075.1 Gaultheria prostrata
GTGGATTATGCATTGCGCGCCTGGCCCTACTCGTGGCCTCTCTAGCTCGGCTCCCCTGTAGGGTACACCCATACTGCATAGCCGAGTTAGGGCACTCAAGAGGGTATACGGGTTTTACCCTCTCTAACCCTCCCACTATGACGAGGTACTGGTGTATCAACAACTGTTTCTTACGGTGTAACCTTTTGTACTACTGGTGTTGAAGAAATTTGTGCTTGTCTCTCTCCTCTCAATTCCTCTAGGACAATCTTACTCCTGGGTTTGGGATCTATGACATAATCCTCTTCTAAGTATCGGGCATTGGTGCTAACAATGACCTTCTGATCCTTAGAACTATAAAATAGACCACTTTTCGTTCCTCTAGGATACCCTACAAACAAGCAGACCTCTGTCCTTGATTCGAACTTATCTGTGTCCCTTTTCAGCACATGTGCTGGACTACCCCAAACCCGAACATGCCATAGACTAGGTTTGCGCCCAGTCCACAGTTCTGTGGGCATAGTAGGTACTGACTTAGATGGTACCAAGTTGAGAATGTATGGTGCTGTTGTCAATGCATGTCCCCAGAACGAAATTGGTAAATCTGAATAACTCATCATTGATCTCACCATATCCATAAGAATGTTATTCCTTCTCTCTGCGACACCATTCTATTGTGGCATACCTGGAGCAGACAACTGGGATGTAATCCCTTGCTGACAAGTAGTATCTAAAATCTCCCAAGAGGTATTCGCCACCACGATCAGATCGCAGTGTCTTGATATATTTACCCAGACGCTTTTCCGTTTCCGCTCTATACTCCCTGAATTTCTCAAAGCTTTCGGATTTACGGCGCATCAAATAAATATATATATCCATATCTTGAGTAATCATCGATAAAAGTGACGAAATACTCATAACCACCTTTAGCTTGGACATTCATGGGTCCACACAAATCAGAATGAACCAATTCCAACAATTCATTGGCCCTATTACCTTTTGCTGTAAAGGGCCTCTTAGTCATTTTACCTTCCAAACAGAATTCACAGACTAGAAGTGCCTCCACTTCTAATGAACCCAAAGGTCCATTTCTAACCAGTCTAGAAATCTTATTCAGATTAATATGTCCTAGACGTAAGTGCCAAAGATATGTTTTGTTCAACTTAGAAGGTTCTTTTCTCTTATATGACAATCTATTAGTATTATTCATTTCACTCAGTTGCATCGTAGGAAAAGATAGGATTAATTAAGTAGAGATTGTCAACTAATGAACCAGAACAGATAAAATGTTTATTTAACTTAATAACCACAGAGTCATTAAAATAAATCAAATAGCCATACTTAATCAAATTAGAAACAGAAACCAAGTTTCTCCTAATAGAAGGAACATAAAGACAATCTCTTAAAATTAAACTCCTATCACTACTAAAATTAAGAACTACGTTTCCTATTGCAACTGTCGCTACTAACGTAGGCAGCATTCCCCATGTGTAGATGAATCTCTCCATCACTTAGCCGTCTTGTTTCCTGGAACCCCCGCAATGAATTGCAAACATGATTAGTGGCTCTCGTATCTACACACCAGGTAGTGGTAGATAACACCTCTAAACATGATTCAACTACTAGTGAAAAAGATTTACCTTGTTTGTTCACCTTGTTGAGAAAAACTAGACAATCTTTCTTCCAGTGCCCTTTCTGCTTGCAGTGAAAACACTTGCCCGTAGGCTTTTTCACTCCACCTTGAGGTCCATTAACTGCCTGAGGAGCATTGACTTGCTTGTGAACCTTTTTCTGCTTCTTATTGCCTTTCGGCTTAGAAGTAGAAGCCTTTTCAGCCACAAGTACAACCTTCTTTGTGTTGTCCACCGGACCCTCAACTGATATAAGCTTTTTAAACAATTCCGTCAATGAGTAATGCATGTTATCCATGTTATAATTCAGACGAAACTGCTTAAAAGTGCCAGTCAGTGAATTGAGCACTATATCGACCTGGGTTTCCCCATCGATTTCAGCTCCTAGGATCTCCAGTTCATTCAGAAGACCTATCACCTTCAGAACATGATCCCTAACTGGGGTCCCTTCAACCATTCTTATGTTCATCACCTGATTCATTGCAACCTGCCTAGCCGCCCGATTCTGATCCCCAAACATTTCTGAAAGGTTCAACAACATTTCATAGGCAATTTCCATAGACTGATGCTGATGTTGCAATACATTCGCCATGGAAGCCAGAATGTAACACCGCGCCATCTCATCAGCCTTAATCCAATCCTTATAAGCTTTGATTTGGATTTCTGTTGCATTTCCAATTTGGGCCGGGTTGGGAGGACAATCTTTAGACAATACATACTTATGACCTTCAGCAGTTAACACAATATTCAGATTTCTTTTCCAGTCAATGTAATTAGGTCCAGTAAGTTTGTTTTCTTTGAGAATAGCAACAAGTGGATTGAATGAAGCCATTTGATAGCTGAGAATCACATAACAATCAATTATGATGAGCAAATAAAAACTTTTTGTAATTCTATTAAATTGGTTTCCTCGATTAGTCTATTAAAAGAAAAATATTAGCAACCCTACACACCGTGAAGAGTATGCCTCGATGGGAAGGTCCACTACTCCTCATCATTCGTGTAGATAGGCACAACCTTTTAATTTTATTATCTAGACACTAAACCGTGGCCAATAAAATTAAATAGCTAATTTTGCTTCGGTCCTATAAATAATAGCAGTGACTCAGATGGAGAGGATACTATTATTTATAGCTAAGTGTATACCATTACCTAGCCTTAGACCCATTGATCCGTAATGAATTACCTCAGATGGAGAAGTAATTCACACAACAATTATCATAGAGCTATCCGTTAGGGAAGTTTGTACCGATGATGCCATAATAAATGTTGTCCGATGGGGAGAAAGGTTCTAATACCAACACACAAAATTAACCATATTATCTACCTACTAGTAATGGAGACAATGAGATTTTTATAAAATAAATTCCCTCTCCCATTTAGTTATTTAAAAAAAAATTCAGGGTTATCAAATATACGTGTTTGCCAAAAATTTGTGAGGGTTATCAATTTGTGAGGGTTATCCAACAACAGGGGGTCGAAGGGGGGCCGCCCCGACGGGGTTGAGGGGCAGTGCCCCTAGAAGCCAGGGGCCGTTTCTTAATCAGAAACTCATCGGATCCATCAAAAATTTTGATTTCTGTCTCCATCAAAAATCTCGATCAAGAACACAAACTGCAGAAACTGTAATCTTACAACAGTCATATGCCTCTTTTACAGAGTTCACATAGTCTACATCTATCGATGATCCAACTAAAGAAATAAAGATTACATGAATACCTATGCCTCCCACATACCAGAGTTCATATACTATTTTCATAAAGCAGTAACCACGCATAAAAACGTGTGATCCAATCACACAATCAAACATGCATGACCATAATAGTGGGATAAAATTCTGCAAAACAGACGTTAACATATACTAGAACTCTGCAAAACAACGGTTAGCATAGATCTATGCTCTACGTTCTACGGACAACATGGCCTATATTATCCATACGCATGATCACAGTCTGCTCTGATACCACTGATTGGAAACGGATCCCCAAGACCCCGTGATGATGCGTACAAATTATACACCGAGAAACTATTAAACCCTACATGGCGGAATTGGGGTTTACCTCTCCTCCGTAGACACGAACGCTAGGTTGAACTTATACGTGCGATCGATACTGTTTGGTTACCTTCGTCTGAACTCGATCAACCCTAGTATCTTCTAGCGTATTCCCTTCCGTACGTCTCAACTGCGTTTCTGAGCATGGACTCCAAACGCCGTTCACCAGTTCTCTAGTTTCACAGCCTTATTTCGTGTCTTATGAAAACGTGTGAAAACCCTAGAGAACATAATGACATATATATAGGGCTACGCTAGGGATCTAAGGAAAAATACGGACCAGGCTCCTTGTGCAAATAGAAACCCTAATCCTTCAAGGATTATATTTTGTATTACACAAATTACAATTCGTTCCACTACAGAATTGTAATTGCACTCCCGTCTCTATCTCAAATTAATATCGAGCTCCACGTCATTAAATACTTATTAATCTCTCCTGTTAAGATTACAAATACCCGTTGATTCCATGAAATTACTAACAATTCAAACACTGAAAACACCTACTATCAAAACTACTTTGATTCAACAACAATTCATTATAAATGCCTTACATGATCCAACAACAATTCATATTTGATATCATTATCATATCTTTTACTTGAATTTGAAATTCAACCAAAAAAATGGAAGATCTTGTCTGGCCAGTGTAGGTGGCGAAGTGAGTTTTGGTGGCAAAGCCAGTGAGCTCATCGAGTGTCGACCCTGGAGGAATCGAGATGGGCCAGATGGCAGAGCAGCGACTTATAATTGTCCGAAGTTTAGAGGTGAAAGTTTGAGCCTTGAGGGTAATTTCGGACTAGTAACGTGTTCTATCCTTGAGCATTCAGATTCTACTAGTTTGTACAAACTCCCAAAACTGTAGGCTCCTTTTTTTTTTTTTTTTTTTGTATTGCTAGTTTTTTTTTTTTTGTTTTCGATGGCTACTAGTTTGTGAAAAAACTAGCAGTACAAATGGTGTACGTGCCTTATGGTGGCAAGAATAATGAATCCTAGTGTTGACATGGATGTCTGCAATCCAATTGTGTTTAGCAAATTTCAGTTCCAGGCACCGCCCGATCAGAGGATGGAGATGATCTCCATGGACTTCCAATCTCTGCATTCATCAAGTATCGTGCAACTCTAACCGTCTTGATCGAAACGCTCTCGTTACTTGAATTGATGTTGGCCACTTGAGATGATTGATGGCGCCAGTAATTCTTTATCAAGTGACCGAGGAATAGTAGAAAAGATATAGAGGAAGTGGCGACGGAGAAGAGGAATAGTCCCCAAAAGCTTCGGAAGCTCAAGCTATCGACGTTTTCTGTCATAGTTTGAGAATCTAAACACTCTTTGTTGGGAGTTAACCAATCATCTTCTAACTTTTTCAGAGTCCCATCCTCTGAGATTTCCAGAATGGCTTTGGAAAAATTGACCGCCAATCCACAATCTTTTTGGAATATCTGCATAGGCACATGATGAAGATTTTCCTATTAGATGTTTATACTTTATACAGTATAAATTTCGCCAGGGATCCCTTACTCTCAAAATAGTCCAATAGATTTTCTATTGCATCTTTGTCTTTAAAAATTATTGTCTTTTATAACCTTTGTTGGTTTTGTATTAAATTTTTGCAGATCATATTGATAAGAGAAATTCAAAGTCTAAAATTATGATAAAAAACTGTAAAGAGTTCACTAAATATAAAATTATAATTAAAAATTAGTTATTTTTTATTATTGGTTTTTAGAAAAAAAAATTATATATTTTTTTCATCATTTATTTTAGTTTTTCAACTCTTCTCATCAAGACGAATCAATTTATAGATTATTAACAAAAAAGCTATGTGTCACAAATTTTGGAATATATGTGTGGGGGTGGGTGCAGAATATATTTGCGTTTAATACCTACAAAGCCAAATCCTCCAAATCTACGAATATAATAAAATATAGACAATAAAAATAATTTAGGAAAAATAATCTATTCAGCCAAGGATTTCTGTGCAAAGTAATTTTTCATAGTACATTTTAACCCGGAGAATTCGCAAGACTGCTACTAACATTGTTTATTGTCATCAAGTTCTATGGAATATGTGGGAGAAAACAAGTTCTACAAAGATTAGTACTCACAAAGCCAAATCCTCCAAACCTATATGTAGTTCCAATGATGGTAAATTTCCTGCAATATTTGTTGACGAAAACTTTGGCATACGGGATCTCAAGAAATGCTGCCGAGATAGTGCCACTCTCAAAGTTCTTTAGATAATCTTCTCCGTCGCTAATAAGAGTGACATTCTTGTAGTGAAGCACTTCTTGCACGTACTTCCTCATGAATGTATTTTCATCGCAACCGATTTTTGCTGGGGACTGAATTATCGGTCGGAGTCGTGAGATTGTGAGCATTGACGTGAGGCTAGCTGTGTAGCTTTGAGTTAAGATCAACGCCAGGAAAAGCCACACTACTACCACTATTCGAGCATAGTTGCTTTGAATCTTCTCGCCTGCACAAATTAAATTGTGAACTTTTCTTGTCGTGCAATGTAGCTTCTGTTTGTGGTTTTTTTTTTTAAATATGGTATAAATATTGCTTGATTAGTATTAAAAAACATAGGTTTTTCGTTTCTCATGACAAATAAGAAAATCGAGCATATGATCCAAGAAATGTTGAACAGACATTTTGCATTTAATGTAAAGACATCTTGTATTTAGGTGCTAAAAGCTACTTTTAAGTACTAAAAGTTGGTGCTTTTTCAAAAATTCAACTAGAGTAAAAATCATAATTTTTGTTTCCTTGATTCTTCTCGTCCAGATGAACAAATAATCTCTAAATGTTCAACGCAAAACTAACAAACGCAAAACAAATTTGAACAAGGACAAAACCAAAAAATAGCTTTTAGTAAAGTCACTAAAAACAGGAAACTCAATCTAATTAAGTGCAGTACTAGAAACACAAACATTTATCCGAAGACAAGTTAATTTTATACACTACTACATATTTTGATATCGTCCGATGCATGACGGTCTCACTACTACACTGTCGAAGACGTGCATGAAAGACATCTTTTATGAAATATGCGTTTAGATGATTGTCTCTGAAACCATATCTGTAAAGAATGGATGTACCACACTTATCATAGTTCTATATGAAACTTACGGTGAGCGAGGAAAAGGGAAGAGAATGTGAACCAAAGCGCATTTCCAAGTTGATCTTTCCATGGACCACTGAAATCTGGATTTGACCGATGTTCGACGAACCAAACTATGAACATTGTGTAGACCAAAACAGCAGCTGTAGCCAACCACATGCCCAGAGTGAAAGGCTCAAGAAACATCCATGCTTTTGGACTGGACTTCACTGGAACTACCATTGACACCCCTGATTCCGTAAATGGCGCGGTGAATTCCACGTCCTTCCAACGATCTGCTAATATTGTTATATCGCCTACCGCAGCGCTATAAGTCTTCCATATTTTTCCCACATGCAGAAAAGCATATGTTAAACAATAAAGAACACGGAAAACCCAACTATATAGGAGTACTAAAGTATTAATGTATTACAGTCTACAGTACTAGGCATTACCCATTGTAATTTACAAAAAAAAACTTTCAAATAGCACATATATTATTCACAAATGCCAGTGTCAGAACATTCTGGAGGAATTTGTGTGTAATTATTCTTTTCAAAACCTGTAACAAAACTGAAAAAGGAAACATAAACCAGGCTACTCAAATTTTTTGTGCACGATATGTGCTCCTTAATCGCTTTTAATTCATACCATTTCAGATTGAAATTCGTAACTTGTAAAAAAAAACAGAAAATGGAAACATAAACGAGAAGTGCTACGTACCCTATTTTGTTTAAGCACTATAAATCGTAACATTCTACATTGAAATTCGTAAACTTCAAATCCCATTTGCATAAAATATTTGTAACAATAAGATAAAAACGTATCACAAATTAATAATATGAATCCGAGGTTGAAGGTTGCTTTTAAAAACTTTACGTTCAAAAGTTTTGAATTCAGTTAACTTTAGGATATAAATTTGTATGCGAATATTATGAATTACAATTGGCTTTTGTTCTCTAACATCAGAAATCAACAATGCATTTTCATGGAAGGCCTTATGGGTGAGGACATCCAAACATACACAACTGAAAAATGCAAAAATTACTGTAATTGGATTGCTGAAACATAAGATAAGTTGATGCTTAGTTGCTACACAAAAAGGCATGTGAAACATATGCAACCAAAAAGGGGTCGGAGAGACGTGTATTACCTGGTTAGCGACATTAGCAACTAAATCATCATACGATCCATCAAACTCCACAAATTCATAGGGTGGTAGTAAATCGTAATCCAATTTCTTTCGGACCAATTCAAATACCCGAATGCAAAAACCGGTGTAATTCTTCCCCTTTGGATTCTCGGAACTTGGCCTTATCTCCACAAAGTTTTTGAAAGTCGCTTTTGCTGGAACTCCAATAATGAATTTATCTGTCTTTTGTTCTGTTCTATCACCCTCAACAACAGAGACTTGAGAGAGCGAAAAAAGAACTAATATCACTAGTGGTGTAATATTCAACATAATGGGTTTTGTGCTATAGCGAAGGAAAGGCATTTTTGGGTATGCTTATGGCTCCTTTGGATTGAGGGGGAGCGTGAGAAAAGAAAGGGGAAGAAAGGGTTTCTGTTTTTCTCCCTTGTTTGGATGAGAAAAAAGGTGGGAGAAGAAGACAGTGTTAGTGATTTAAGTACCGGACATGTGGTTCATTATTTATATCTGATATGTTTGGAAATGTCTGTCTCTTTCTCAAGTGAGAAAGAGGATAGAGAAGCATAGGTGGAAATTTCTGGAGGAATCTCAAGGCATTTTGAATTTCTGCGCGTGAGAAAAGTTCAAATTTTGAATAGTAAATTCGCTTTGCTAAAGAACCAAGTGCATATATATCTTCTAGTCGATAAGAGTTTAGAAAATCCTATGGTCGACAAGTCCCGGATGATGCCTTAAATTACTGACAACCCCCTTCAACTATCACACTTTCATCTAGAAAATCCTACACCTTACTCTCTCAATCTATCGTTAGAGTCACTAAGCCTGTACTGTTGTTATTCTTCGATTCATCTTTTGGATGTTAAACTAACACCAATATGACATGTACATCAGTACATGTTGATAATTTAGGACATATATAAATGCCCCTTTTCACCGAACATCCCTCCCTTCGTAAGTTATTTGTCTCCTGACAAATGCCCTTTTAATTTTTCTTCTCTGGGTACGTATATCCATTTGGTTCAATTAACATCCCTCTCTTCGTAAGTTATTTGTCTCCTGAGGCCGATGATATGTCCCATTGGGATGATCGATGTTGTTCATTTATATGCTCCGATATTAAGGTCATGATTGTATATAAAAGAAATTGACTTCATCGGACATCTATAATTACCTCATGCAATAGACTATCTGTAAAAGATAGATCTGAAGTCATAATTTCTATCTTTCTTTTTTCAAGAAAAATAGGATTCATGCTGGCACTAACTCATATTCAATCAATTTGGTATTTTTCCCAAATAATTTACACATTGTGTGCAATCATTTCTAGATCAAATTTCGACGATCCGATCCGTTCAATGTGTTTAAAACGTGTTTTTAAGGGTCATCATGAGGATTCGTAAAAAAAAATACCCGGAAGGGTTTCATCCAAGCGGTTTTTCAAAAAATATATATCGACGGTTTGTGGGATTCCTCATAGGAAGGGGACTCATATTAAAATATATATCGACGGTTCGTATGAAAAACTGCTCGGATCAAGCCTTTCCGAGTTTTTTTTTTTGCTGAATCCTTGCGTAGGCCCTTAAAAACACGTTTTAAACGCATTGGACGATTCGGATTGTGAAAATTTGATCCGAAAATGGGAGAATTGGGTGACTCCCACACTTTAACAAAGTGTGGGATCCCTCATAGGAAGGAGACTCATGCATATTTTTTTTTTACGAATCCTCGCATGGACCCTTAAAAATACGTTTTAAACACATTGAACAGATCGGATTGTCGAAGTTTGATCCGGAAATGGGATTCTCACACTTTAACAAAGTGTGGGATCCCACATAGGACGTTGAGTGTACATATATATGTATACAACAAATATCCAATAAGGGATCCATATATAGCTTATGTGAGGGATTTTTCGTTCGAGATTGAATTTCAACGATCCGAACCGTTACAAGTGTTTAGAATGTGTTTTTAAAGTCCAACGCGAGGATTTCTAATAAGGGATCCCGTATATGTACTTTTTTATCGAAAAATCTTCGGATCTAGCCCTTCTGGGAAATTTTTTTTACGAATCCTCGTGTTGGACTTTAAAAACACATTCTAAACACATCTAACGGATTAGATCGTCGAAATTCAATCTCGAACGAAAAATTCCTCACATAAGCTATATAAGAGATCCCTTATATATATAAGGGATCCCTTATTGGATATTTATTGTATGTCAAAGCATTTCTAGTAAGGGATCCCTTATATAGCTACGGTGCGGAATTTTTTGTTCGAGATCAAATTTAAATGATCTGAACCGTTAGATGTGTTTAAAACATGTTTTTAAGATCCAACGCTAGGATTTGTCAAAAAAACAATACCCATAAGGGCTTGATCCGAGCATTTTTCGATAAAAACGTACATATACATTTTTATCGAAAAATGCTCGGATCAAGCCCTTCTGAGTATTTTTTTTTTTTTGACAAATCATCACGTTGGACCTTAAAAAACATGTTTTAAACACATCTGACGGTTCGGATCATCGAAATTTGATCTCGAACAAAAAATCCCTCACCGTAGTATATAAAGGATCCCTTATTGGATATTTATTGAATATATATATATACACGCGCACACACACACACACAGCAGAGACAGCTCTACATTGTGCTATGGGAAGTCACTTGAACACCCTTAAAAAAAATTGTTTAACAATTTTTTTTAGTTGGTCACTTGAACACCCTTAAAAAAAAGGGGAAGTTAATCAGACATCCTATACAAATAATATCGTTATGATTCCATCATGTGCGATTTGAATCATTATGATTCCATCCCGACATTCAAATAAACCCCAAAACACCCTTTTTCTCTCCTGATTTTCCTAATATTTCTCTCTCCTAATTATCTTAATATTTCTCTCATA
>JAXBDA010010288.1:0-10816 GCA_036023075.1 Gaultheria prostrata
TTACATCCGAACCGTTGGTTGTCGTGCGTGCAAGATGAAATCTGGGCCGTCCATCCGAGCAACGGACGGCTCGGAGGGCGCACAGCACCTGCTGTGCATGGGGCTGCACAGCAGCAACCCCAAATCCTTAGCGGGCATGGCTAATTTGCGAAAGTAATGTAACAATTGATTTTGTTTTTCAGAAACTACCCGCACGTTTATCAAAAGGAGCAGAAACACAGGCTCAAATAGGTCTTGTTCAGGAAGATCTTAAGAAAGCCAAGGAGAAACTGGTTTTGGTTGAGAAAGAGAAAGCTCAAGCGATCGAGGAATTAAAAGAGGCCCAGAGATTGGCCGAGGAAGCAAATGAGAAACTCAGGGAGGCTTTGGTGGCTCAAAAGAGAGCGGAAGAAAATTCAGAGATAGAGAAGTTCCGGGCGGTTGAGATGGAACAAGCCAGCATTGAGGTGGCTCAGAAGAAGGAAGAGGATTGGCAGAAAGAGCTTGAAGCTGTAAGGAATCAACATGCTTTGGATGTAGCCACTCTTCTTTCCACTACTCAGGAGCTCCAAAGGGTTCGCCAAGAACTAGCCATGACTTGTGATGCAAAGAACCAGGCCCTTAGCCATGCGGATGATGCAACCAAGATTGCAGAGATTCATGTTGAAAAAGTGGAGATTCTCTCTGCTGAATTGGTCCGGGTGAAGTCAATGCTCGATTCCAAGTTGAAATCGGAGGCTAACGAGAACTCGAATTTGGTGTCTGATTTGAATTCGGAGATAGAGAGTCTGAAACAAGAACTTGAGAAGTTTAGAAGTTATGAGGAGAAGTTGTTGGAAAAAGAGGCTTCCATTGAACAACTTAATGTTGAGCTTGAGGCTGCAAAAATGACAGAATCCTACGCGCGTAATTTGGTGGAGGAGTGGCAGAGGAAGGTTGAAGATTTAGAGATACAGGCGAAGGAAGCAAAACGGATGGAGAGATCTGCTTCAGAATCACTTGAGTCAGTGATGAAACAACTTGAGGGAAGCAATGATCTATTGCATGATGCGAAATCTGAAATTGCTTCTCTTAAAGAGAAGGCGGGGTTATTAGAAATCTCCATTGGTCGACAGAGAGGGGATCTTGAGGAATCTAAACGTCTACTTGTAATTGCCAAGGACGAAGCTGCTGAGATGGCGAAAAAGGTCGATTCTTTGAAGTCGGAGCTTGAAACTTTGAAGGAAGAGAAAACCCAGGCCTTGGCCAATGAGAAGCTTGCAGCCGACAGCGTCCAAACCTTGTTGGAAGAAAAAAACCAACTCATAAATGAGTTGGAAAGTTCAAGGGACGAAGAAGAGAAGAGTAAGAAGGCAATGGAGAGTTTAACTGCAGCTTTGCACGAAGTTTCTTCAGAATCAAGAGAAGCCAAAGAGAAGCTATTATCTAGTCAAGCAGACAACAAAAAGTATGTAGCGGAAATTGAAGATCTGAGATTAGATTTGAAAGCGGGTGACGAAAAGTATGAAATGATGCTTGATGGCGCCAAGCATGAAATTGATTCTCTTACTGATGTAATTGAGCAGTCAAAGCATGAATACCAGAATTCCAAGGCTGCGTGGGATGAAAAGGAGCTTCATCTGATGAACTCTGTGAAGCAATTAGAGGATGAGAACTCTGCATTGGAAAAAGAAATAAGCCAATTGGAAAATTTGCTAAAAGAGGCTCAGGGAGATGCTCAGTCAACGGAGGAGGAAAGAGCTCAGATGAAGAATGCTCTAAACGAAGCAGAGTCTGAGGTGATTTATTTACAGGAAGTTCTTGGGGAAGCCAAGGCCGAGAGCATGAAGTTGAAGGAAAGTTTGATGGATAAAGAAAGTGAATTGCACAGTGTTGTTACAGAAAATGAGGAGCTTCGAACAAGAGAAGCTGCTTGTCTTAAACAAATTGACGAGTTATCCAAATTACTTGAAGAAGCTTCACACCAAAAGCAAGCCGAGGAAAATGGTGAGATTTCAGACAGTGAAAAAGATTACGACATGCTCCCAAAGGTGGTAGAATTCTCTGAGCAGAATGGAGATGGGAGAGATTATGCGCCGGAAGTGGATCTTCCATCCCATGAAGAAGCTGTAAAAGAAAATCATCAAATGGAGAAAAATAACTCGTCTGATGTGGAAGTTCAAACCGATACTGCTAAAGTTGAGAATGCCAATGGAAACCCAAAAGACAGTGACAGCAAAGAGAAAGAAGACGAAGATGAGGTGGAGGTAGATATAAAAATGTGGGACAGTTATAAGATTGGAGAGAAAGACTTGTCACCTGACAGAGAGCAAGAGCAGCAATCTGTTGATGAGGATGTTGATTCGAAGGTGGAGTGTGTTGAGACCGATGACCAGGAAAACGCTGTATCTTCTGCGGAAAATATGGGTAATGGTGGAAGCTCACCTTCAAAAGAAGAACCGCATCAAAAGAAAAAGAAGCCTTTGCTTCGCAAGTTTGGAAGCCTACTGAAGAGAAAGAGCAGTCCCAAACCAGAAAAGTAACCGACTATTTGTGGCCTGCTTGTGTTCAGCCAGTAGTCAGGTACAATTGGAAAGCACCTGATATGTTTGCTCTATATATGCTTTTTTTTTGCTTCCAGTTGCCAGAATAGGGCAAGAAATGTGAAAAAGAGTCTTGTGTTTAGATTTTTCTTTCATTTTGCTAAATACTATTCTCCAGTTTGGGGAACGTCTTGTACGCGATTGATATCTCTTCCCTCCCCCCTCCCATATATCTTCTTACTTAAATTTCTTTCAAAGGAGTGGTCTTTCAAATTGTATCTTTTTGTGATTTAATGTGTTTTTAAATGGATATATTGTCGCTGATTGTTTTAACTTCTTTTGCGCCGAAGAAGTACAGAAATCAAGTGATGGCCGATGGGTGACTAACAATGTTTTTTTTTGTCTAATTATGAACTAAAATAACGATCTCCTCTTCCTCGATTGATTGAGCCTGGAAATCTATGATGTATGATATCATATTTCATTTGAATATAAAAGAATTCTAAAACGGCAGAAAACTTCACAGGCACTCACATTCACTTCGGGGCCTACACACTGCACTGTGAATCATATAGTAAGTTTTGTGCGTGGCACTGACATAGTTGTCAAGTGGAATGTGAATTGGCTATGAACAGGTGGATTTTGTTCCGCGTTGGCCGCCGCTTGATTTTCCTGCAAAAGGTGAGGATATACCTGTGGAATAAGCACAAGTACCCTTCGATATGTCGTCTTGTTGGCGCAAATGGATGTTGTCAAGTCGCGGTATATCTTATGTTGAGAAACATCTTGAAGTTGCATTCAGCTCTGTGTGGAGATGTCCCTGGTCATTGAAAAACAAAAATACAAAATTGAAGGGTTTCTGGTATTCTAGTTGCTAGTGTTGTGCTGTTCTAATAAGCATCTGCTGTTTTTCTTTTGGTGAACAATAAGCTTATAAGCATCTGCTATATTTACATGGGTATGTACTTCTTCCAGTTTCTAGGCTGGAGATCCTCTGTTTCGGATTTCCTCTGTGCCGAGGAATTTACGACCATTGGATCACTTGGAAATAAAAAAAAACAAAAAACAAAAACATACAATCTAACGGTTCAAACTTCCTCGGCACAGAGGCACAAGGAGATTGGCAACAGGTGATCTTGCACCCGGTTTCTATGCTCGATTGCAAAGAAAGTTTTTGGAGCTGGTCATTTTGACAGTTGGATGGGCCAAGTGAAAGCTCATTTCAAGTTCATTTGTACAGTTTGGAATTGACGCAATTTCGTTTTGTAGATTGCCTTCTTGTTTGGTGCTTGTAAAAAATCCAGCAAAAAGAGCAAAAAGAAAGTACGCTTTAGGGTTTGCTTAGAGCATCTCCAGCAGTCACTTGTTGGAAATTTCACGAAATTTCGGATGAATGAAACCGGTGCGTTTCGGAGGGCTTGACGAGGCAACCAAACGGTCCACTCCGGGTTCGATGAATCTGGACGTACAGTTTAATTTTCAGCAGTTTTTGAATACTCAAAACCCCTCATGAATGAGGTTAATGGCAGAATATTACTCAGCATTATTGTTGGAGGTTACAGCACCAATTCAAATCGTATTGAAGGCTGGGAATTACCGTTACAGAATTGATTTGCTGTATTCAATCCCGTATTCAAGTCTTGAGGCTCCTCCTTCAGCTATTTATAGGGAGCTTCTGTTCATTGGTTTTGGACACCAGAAACACATCCAACATTCTAAGTTCAGAATTTCGTTCTTTGTGAGAGAGAGGCAGACGCAAGTGAGTTCGCCAAGGCAGTCGACGGTAGTGTTCTGTCGGCCATGGTTCTAGCCGTTTTATCCTGGGACGAGGACACCGGCAAAACCTACAACACTCTCCGGTAGGCGGTGCATCTTTGTTAAGGAGACTGTGATACACATGACTCGGTTCATTTTGATTCCCATCTCGCTGTTTGTATCTCTGTTATTTCCAGTTACATATTGTTATCAATAGAAAATTATTCTCTGGTTTTTGTATTGCCAAGATATTTTTTCCAACATCATTGAGCCAAATGTCTAACCAAAACCCCAAATTCTATTTTGGCTATAACCACAAAAATTTAAACATCTCCAACAGCCTAGTCAAAATGACTTTACAACACCCACCTATCACACCCATTTCATCTCAAAACTCGTACTTTTGCATTCAAACAACAAATTAATTAACACATGTTTGGTGAGATGGTTGATGAAGTGGAAATGACTTACTGGGCGTGGTGAGTCACTGCAGCAAAGGGGAAATGTTTAGGGCTTGGGTGAGTCTGGTGGAGCTGCCAGAGATGGTTTTTGCTCGGCAAAACATCCAAACGGAGCATGGGGCGAGGCTATTGGAGATGCTCTTAGTCACGTTTTGCTGAGATGCTTCGACACTACTAGCCATTTTGCCGAGTTGAAGTACACAAGAATGTTAACACATGTTTGGCGAGATGGTTGATGAAGTGGCACTTTTGATTGGTTAACAAAATGTGCCTAGCCTCGTATGACTATAATAAGTAAAATGCCTAGCCAAATAGCTACCATGTTGGAGATGAAAAATTATACTTTTGCTAGTTAAAATAACCAACCAGCCTAATTTGCCTCGATTGTTGGAGATGCTCTAAAGGGATTTGAAATTTTCCCTTGGTTCAGTCGCCATTACAGCTATTTATTTATTTATTATTTTTGCGTCAAACAGTAAGAGAACACAAATACGAATTACATCAAACTTGAAACAAAGTCTACAATTACTGTAAGCCCAATCAGACTAAAGCCCCATTAAGAGAAGAAATACCCCAACAATCTGAAAACAAAATCCACAATCACTGTAATTACACGCATGTGCAAAGCTTTAAACTTCTGATCTCCTAATGAGATGTGGAAGTCCTGGCCAACTGAGTTGCCATTACAGTTCTGTATCTAAGAAGAGTGAGAAGTTAACTTTGGCTAGGTTTGGCTTGATAATTCTTGTGGATTAGTATTTTTTTGTCCTTATTTATTTTTTTCCCCATTTGTTAATTTTGTGTGGATCATTGGTTGTCTCGACGAGAGAAATCTAAAAAGAAGATATTATGTTCAAATCTAATTTTTTTCATTAAAGACAAAAATAATTCAAAATCTGTATGCGTTGGATTATTTTGTCTTTACTAAAAAAATTACTTTTTACTTTTTAGACTCCTCTCATCGAAAAGAACCAATAATTTTCAAAATATTGATTCAAAACTAACGAATGCGAAAAAAAAATTGGATAAAAAAATTGCTTGGTTTAGTAATTCCAAGTGTTGATTGGAGGGGCTTCAATAATTTATCTTCAACTCCTACTGCTAGTCTGTTATTTATGCTAGAAGCCTTGCCTTTGCATTTGAGATAGTTTTGCATTTGAGATAGTTTTGCATTTGAGACAGTCCAAAGTTTTCTTTGTATTTCCAGTGCTAATCCTGGACAAGTGAGATTTGTGTCTTGGACTTTTCCAGGAACAGGTAAGCTCAAGCTTAATACCGATGGCAGCAGCTGGGGAAAATCCAGGGCAAGCTGGATATGTTGGTATATATCTTCAGAGGGGGGAGAGGGCATTGGGTTCTCGGGTACTTGGGAAGACTCCATGACTGCACAAGCCGAACTGTGGGGGCTTTTTAGAGGCCTAGAGCTGATCCAAAACTAAGGAATGGATGCGATGGAGATAGTATCCGACTCAAACTGCTATTGTTTTGATCAGTGATGACCATCCGGAGCAATCCCCTCATCTTATTCTGATCAAGGAGTGCAAAGCTCTCACAAAAATTTGGAAGCACGTTCATACACTGCGAGAGAGAAACAAAGTTGTTGACCACCTTGCCAACCTATGAGCTTAACCAAGATGAGAAAATAGTGTCCCATATCACTCCTCCATACGGCATCATTTCACTTTTTGAGGCGCATAGGAGAGGAGTGGCCTTTGAGAGAGCCTAATTTCTTTGTTTTTTTTTTTCTGATATAAAATAATAATAATAATAACAACTACTTTCCTTTTATACTGTAGTATTTAAAATTGCCTCCCCATCCCAAACTGTCACGTAGATGTACACGTAGAAGACTATAAGTACTTGACTTTTCATATTTGTTTTGAATAAAAAAATACTAAAAATCTAATAGTATTTAAAAAGTTTAGAAATAGAATATTTAAAATACAGTTTGTTTTATTTATTTTTGGTAATATTTTAATTTAATTTTATTTGTTAAATTTCTTTTGTCAAGAAAATTTGAAGAGGACAAATATAATACTACAACTCAATAATATTAATCCAAATGTTATCTTTAATAACTTTGCAATTTGCTCCAATGATAAAAGCCTTCCTCATGCAATTTGCTTCAATGTTAGAGTTTGATAGTACGTGTTTTTTTTTTTTCGAGAATAGAGAGAAAATATTATTGATTACTGAGCAATGCTGGTACAGTAGGAGTTAAATGATGCAACCGATCACAAACGCAGAGAGACCTGCAAAGCCATTACATATATCCTACACAACAAAACACAGTGATAAAACAAAACACAATTAAACTAAATACATGCATCCTAAAAACCACCTCTAAAGCAGCACCGCGACGAGAAACCGACCGGCAAACCTGCAAAACAAAGCACTGCACAACACAAACAAAGGATTTTCCTGCCAAAACGGACTTCGAACAAGCTTTAACGGGGGCAGGCTTCGGACAAGCAGCATCCGGAGCTCTATGGACCTGCCAGCACATTCACCAAGCTCTATGGACCGGCCCTGCGATGGCAAATGAAAAAAAAGGGGCTTCGGACAAGCATAACCGGAGGCTGGCTCGGACAAGCGGGATGCAAAGCTCTATGGACCGGCCTGCGCATCCACACAGCTCTATGGACCGGCCGTCGGCGGGAAGAAGCAACAAGCCCAAAGATAGATTCCATGCCAGAACTGACTATTTTTCACGAAAAAACCAGAACCGCAACAGATTGAAGACCGAAACAACCAGAGCACAAACGACCAACGCCATACACATGCATACAGAAATCTGATTGGATCGAGGGGAAGGGGAGAAAGGGAAGGGGGAAACAATCCAATCAGAAGAGAGCACAGAAAGCAAACCACCGCCGAACAACCGGGGAAGGGATAAAAGGAAGGGGGAGGGCTAATCGGCAAGGAAAGGCGAGGGAGATGGCAGACAACCAGCGGGAAGGGGAAGATCACCAATGATAAAAGCCTATTGAGAGAAACGGCATGCATGTGTCAACACCGGTCGCCGGCCCAAGATCGCCTATTCTTGGACTGATCGGTTTCAGAAAACATATAACTCAGAGGGTTTGGCGGTCAATCACGGCTGGGAATCAAAGGCTGGAGGCTGCGGCAGCGGCGGACGTCGGAGGGTATCTCGGAGGGGCCTTATTGAGAGAGAAACACAAGGGAAAGAAAAGAAAAAGGGGGAGAGGAGGCCGGAATCAAAAAGTCCGGTGGGAGGCTCACGGCCTCCCCTCCCAAGGGCGACACGGCTGTTTTTTTTTCTTTTCTTGGGCTGGTGAAGTTTTAGAGAGAGAGAGAGAGTTTTTTTGGTTAACTTGCTTTTTCTGAAAAAAAAAAATTGATAGTACGTGTCAAGACCACAAATATTTGGATTCAATATTCATGAGATTCATATTGATCAAACGATCCCGAACACATTCATACACTAGCGGATCCAGGGAGGTATAGGGGGTATTTGGTCCATGTATTCTTCCTATTTTTTTTTCTATTTATATTATATTTTTAATTTTTTTTATAAAACAACTGAAGAGTAGCCCCGTAAATCAGGTCGAATTGATAATTCTGCGTCCGCCACTGCATTCAAATACAATTTTTTTATAAAATTATTAAAGAGTAATCCCGTAAATCAGGTCAAATTGATAATTCTGCGTCCGCCACTGCATTCAAATATAATTTTTTTATAAAATTATTAAAGAGTAATCCCATAAATGAGGTCAATCCGCCATTGCATTCATATTCAAATGTATTTACTTGCGTATGTGGTATAAAACATCATTGTTGACTTTAATGTTCATGACAAACTTAAGCACTAAGATATTCGTGCCAAAAAAAAAAGAAAAGAAAAGAAAATCCCACTTGCAAATTTGCAGTTTACAACGACTTAACCGAGTCGAATAGCCAAGAGAAGAAGAAGAAAAGAATCCTTCACCGAGTCACCGACCGAGTTGGAAAAGGTTTTCCCTGAACATCTTAAAAAAAATCCTGTGAAATTATCAACCAACTTTCCCGAGCTTTTTCTACATTTTCCGAGAAAATCCGACGATTTCCACACACAAACAGCAGCAGCAGCAGGATGTGGGTGGAGATAATCATCGGTCTCGTAATCTACAGATTATTCCGCCGATTCTTTTACGACGATGATGTTATCGATATCGAAACCACCGACTCCAATTCCCTCTTCTCCGTCGCCACTAGGTACCCCCCCTTATCACTAAATCCTTTTCTTTCCGTCTTTTGTAGATTTTGCAAGTTTGATCTCATCTTTGATTGCTGAGAAATCGCTGGAAAAATAAAAACCGGCTTTGTTTTTCAACTGGGTTGTGCTTAGTTCGTTCAATTTGTAACAAGATCAGACTTATCGACCCATTCAGTTGCAGGGAAGGGAAATGAAAGGAAATTACTAGAATGTTTAATTTTCCTGCATTTTCACTCTGTGTAGTTTGTTAGTGAGAAAGTTGTGGGATCTCGTCTCTAAATTTCCCACAAGGATTCACTTGCTTTCTAAGCTTCTGATATCGAGGAAAATAGTTTTCACTTTCATTTGCTTCATTTCACTCTAATATTTTCGGGAATAGTTTTCCTTTACGAATTTCTTGACGAATGAATGGAGCCATCTGTGTCGTTTTTCTGTGGTTATTGTTGGGTTACTTGCGCCTTCCTTTTTTGATGATCTGATCTTCCTCATCTTGTAATCTAGACTTGAGAATCTTTATGGTGGAAAAGCATATATTGGGCTTCGAATTCCGGATGCTGACACTGGTTCGCGAAAGACCATCGATATGGTCCTTGTCACCAAAGGGTAGGCCTAATGATACTGAATATTAAGTATTAAAATCATTTTCCAAGTTTTGTTTTGGTTGCAAATGAGTACATGCTGGCATTCCTTTCAACAGGGAAGCAGTGGTGATTTCTGTTCAGAATCTTTCAGGGTTTGTATCTATTGATGGTGATGGAAGTTGGGTTTCGACTGGGGGACATAGCCACAAAAATGATCGTCTTCCAGATCCCGTAAGTCCAAGTCCAGTTGTCTTTCTTATGCATTAATTACTTTTTGCATTCCCACAGCATGTTTTTCACCAAAGCGGTGTCTTTTATGCATGCTTTTTATCTGGGCTCAATGATAGTAAATAGTTAACTTTCCAATGCCTTTGGGTTAAGCAAACGAAGACCAGTTATATGAGCATTTGGAAAAATAGACTAATGGTGAGTTTCAACCCACTGCTTGACTAATGCAGTGGAGAAAGATGATGTTGGCTGGTGGATGTAATGTCTCGGGCTTTTTATGAGTCCTTTTCTGTCTTCTGAGTTTCACTTCACCCGTTGGTTGTCTTTCATGTATATCAGGGTGATCTAATGCCAAGGGGGTTAAATTTCTTGTATACCTACCCAGCTAGCAAATTTCATTTTCTCGAGCAATGGTGTTACTTAGGTTTTCTCTTTGTGATATAAACTTTAACTATGATATGGAGATATCTTTCAGAAAGAACCCTTAAAGATATCTCCATATCATAGTTAACCTCCACTGTAATTGTAAGCTCATGGAAGGTACTAGGCAGTAGACTGGAAGAAGTCATGAGCACTGGACAGATAAGTGATCTAGCTACTGATACACAAAAAATTTATCGTATGAGTTCTTGGGGCTGGAAGAACCTTGCCCCCAACTTTGCATCTGTAGGCCTTACAAGTTACAAGAGAAGGTAGGGATGATATCCAAATCTAAATTCTGGAATAGTTGTGTTTGGTCTTACTTTCTGGGATGGGAAGTGCCTGTTGGGGATTCTCCTCATCGTAGATGAATCTGAATGATATTATTGGTTGATGAGTTCTTAGTGATCTCAAAAGAAAGAGCTCAGAAAATTCTCTCAGCTATGTTGTAACAACTCGGATCCTCAAGCACCACAATGTGAAAATAACGAAAGTGGATTGATTTACGCCACCAATTCTGTATAAACAAACTAACAATCACCGACTTCCTTAAATACCTGCACAATAGAAATAAAAGGTACAAAAAGGCTTACACATCTCATTACACACAGTACTTATCTCTCTGTGTAACCCCTTCAAACTCAACCCCCCCCC
>JAXBDA010010289.1:0-10815 GCA_036023075.1 Gaultheria prostrata
TTTTGAATGAGATCTATCAAACAAGATCCATATTGATCAGAAAATTATTTTTGCAAGTACATTATTTTTTAGTTTGAAAATTGCACGTAGTTTCGTAGTGAGCAAACAAATTGGGACGGAGGGAGTACTTTTTTATTTTTTTCTGTGTCGGCAAGAAAAAGAACTACCCAAAAAAAGAAGACGACATAGACTTGGGCAATTGACTAAGGGAGCCGGGAGCCTACTTAAAAATTCATTTCTCTAAAGTGTAAAAATTTATTTTTTTCAAACGATATAATGTACATGTATTACTCCCTCCGTCCCATTTTAAATTAAATACTCCCTCTGTCCCATTTTAAGTTTTCCTTTCGTGAAATATGTATTTTTGTGGACGTTAAAAAATATACTTCCGTTAAATGTTTTTAATTTTTTTACACTAAATTAAAGTACTCAATAAGCACTTTATATAAGACAAATTATAAAATTACATGGAGAAATAAATTTTTTTGATTTTTGAAATTACACGTATTCTTATAGTGGGCATTTAAAATGGGAAGGAGAAAGTATCTCTTTCGTCTAGTCAGATTTTTATTTTATTTTTTCATACATCTTTTTATCATAGACACGCTATATATTTTTGTCAGCGCTGAATGAAAATCCTGGAGCTGAGGCCCACAAAATTAATCAAAATTTGGCGTATATCCAAAACTGACTTTACACCCAAATAAGAGTCTGTATTACTATATCATTTCCCTAATCGAATCAGTGAATTATCTGTTTGGAAGTAGCCTTTAATTAGTAGTAATTTTAATAGTAGATAAATGGAGTTTCTGCAACATCTAGTTGTTTGGCCACTCATACTCGAATGGCGATAGTGATGGCCGGGTAGTTGCCGTGGATAAAGAACTGGCAACCTTTTTGGTGTTTAATTAAGGACTTCACAATTTACTAAATAGTGGATGAACTAGTCTTTTTCTTGGAGTTTTTATTTTTTATTTTTTTTATCATTCGTCATTCCTAATCTATTATATGGGGAGAGAGAGAATGATACTCGATCCCGGGACCAGTGTGTGACATCCAAGAGCTCTACCGCATGAGCTAACCACCGCTTACCTTTTCCTTTGAGTTCACTTTAGAAATTCTTCAAAAAATTCTTGAACATCGTTAGGTGGGAAACGTGT
This sequence comes from Gaultheria prostrata, assembly GCA_036023075.1. Lineage (NCBI taxonomy): Eukaryota > Viridiplantae > Streptophyta > Magnoliopsida > Ericales > Ericaceae > Gaultheria > Gaultheria prostrata. The sequence continues at coordinate 1,161 of JAXBDA010010289.1, forward strand.
AAGATACCAGCTGCAAGTAAACTCATGGCAAGTTGTAAAAAAAAGTATGGAAAAAAAAAGGGAATTCTGTTTGTGCCACTTTCTGAGCTTAAAAACACAATCTGAATCGTTTACTTTGTAGATCATCATATATATTGTCTCGTAATAAATTAAGTCAATCGGACTTCGAACACTAAGTAAGCTTTTTTCTTCTACATGAACATCAAATACAGTTTAAAATTTGCACAACATCTATGTAAAATTATCGGATTCGATCAATAAGCTATTGATGCCCGATCGACTTGCTTGTTTTAGGGTTGGTGCAAGCTGGGTTGGACACACGGCAACGACCCTCGGATTATGATAAAGTTTCATGTCACTCCATACAAGATTTTGATATCAGATTAAAAAAATAGCATTTCTCAATTCCAAACAAGTAATTTTTTTTTTCATTGTTGGAAATAACTTCGGTAAAATGGGTCAAATTAAAAAAAAAAAAAAACTCAAAGTGGTCTTGCTTCTGGACTTAGTGGTATGCTCCCACCTAAGGTTTCGGTTCGAGTCCCCTTGTCAGCAAAACTGTTAGGGTCATTGGGGGTCATATCTGGTCGCTACGTTCAGGTCCCCGGAATTAGTTAAGGTGTGCAAAAGTTAGCCCGGACATCCGGTTATCAAGGAAAAAAAAATGAGAAAAATCTCAATGAACCACTTTGAATTAGAACCATGCCTTGTAAATTGGGTTCTCGCGTATGATTGGGCATTTGAAGTAGAAGAAGTCCCAGAAGGAAATTGCCACCGTAGATGCTGGACCAGTCAACTTATATAGGTTGTGTAGGTAATTAATAAGAGCTGAAAATTTCAATGTGACTTGGTAATTAAACAGGTACAAGAGCCCCCATAGGGGTGATTTTTCTTTCTTTTCTTTTTTTTGGTACATCGGAAAGCAAAGAACAAAATACAACATACAACCAAAATCGAAAAAACATCGACGAAACGATCAATCCAAAGCCATCCATGACCGGATTCCAGTGAAAAGAGATCTGCATCCAAGTCCACCGTGGGCGGGGTCTTACCTGTTGCCGTCGCCGCACGTCGCTCCGTTGCTGCCAAGCACCGTCTGTCACCGCCTTTACCGGAAGCCAATGGAAGACAGGCCTCGATAGTGGTGATGTGAGATTTTTTTTTTTTTTTTGGTAATTGAAGATTTTTTTTAGGAAAAACACATTACACAGCTAAGGGGCATACTCCAGAAAACCAAAGCACCAACAGAAATCACAAGAAACCAAGCTTGAGCCTAACACATCAAGCAACAAAACACCACAACAATCCTAACAACCTACTTTTTACACAGTCAAAGACCCTAACTGGAATATTCCACAAGGAGCATAAAGTTACATTAGCAGTTGACTTTGTAACTCTCCTCCACGAGCTTACACAAGCGCGAATATCAGACGGACAGCCGTGAGATTAGAACTGCTGACGGTGACTTGGTAATTAGTAAACAGGTAATTTCACTACGGTGGCATGGTAATTTCAACGTGACTTGGTTTGGAATCGGATCCCTATGGCCACTTCATTATGGTTTTAGTGGTTCACTAACCCACTACTCCATAAGTGTATTTAAGTTTCCACGGTGACGGTGAACTGTACACCATGTTCGGAAAGGGTTTTGAGACCCGGTCTCAAACTTTTTCAGGTGGGCCCTTTAGGCCACTTTCTCTCTCATCTTTATTTTTGGAAACAATACTCTAGTTTATATATTATGCGAGATAGGTCTGTTGGGTCCACTTCGAAGACTCACATAAATAATCTAAGCCGTGCATTAGTTTTAAAATTATTCTTTGAGTCATCTAGAAAAAAATTCACGTCATTCGACAACTTTAAGTACTTGATCTAGTTGTCTAACTTTCTTCCAAACTTTGTCAGAAATCAGGATCCTAAATTGTGAATAAATAATTAGAAGATTGATCAACCACTTATAATTTTTTGAATGACCTGATTTTTTAGGAGTTACTCAAAAATAATTATTTTATAAGTAATGAACGGCTTGGATCATTTGTATGGGTCTTCAAAGTCAGCTCCACGGAGCCATCTCGCATAATGTATAAACCAGAGTAGTGCTCCCAATAATAAAGATGGGAGAGAAAGTGGCCTTAATTCTCAAGAAGATTATGGCCTTGTTCGGTAGGGTTTTTGAAACCCAGGTTCAAGACCCAAGGTTGGGTTTCAAAGTAGCGGGGTTCCCATGCAAGTGAGTCCCTCCCCACTTGTCACCATTTTATCTTTCTCTTGTTTCAAGACTCAGGTGAAGACTTATTTATTTATTTTTGTAATGGGGGCTGAAAACCATTTGGGGGAAACCAAACAAGATTCAGGTCTTGAAACCGGGTTCCAAAAACCCAACCGAACAAGGTGTAAGGGTTTGTTAGGAACTTAGGGAAAAAAGAATGGAAAATAATTTTTCCTTGTTATGTTTTACATAAAATAGAGAAGAAAATAGCAAAACAAAGAATCAAGTACATCGAACTTTCCTCAAAGTTTTTTCTCTTCCTTTCCTTGCTTTTCCTCAAGTTCCAAAAAGGGCATAGGAGTCCCTAGCCTAGCATGTTTATAAAAACCCATATGATCTCCATCAAGTTAATCAAGTCATATATGCATAGGTTAGATCAAACACCTATTTGTTGTGGCATACAATTGGCATCGTGTAAGATTGTGGGGACAGTTGCGGAGTTAGGATTTAGAATCGAGACGTGTCAGAAAAAAATTATGGAATAACAATAAAAAATTACTTTAAGCATAAGTAAAAAAATATTGTGTTTTGAAAAAAGGTGGCCTGGCCCCTTTACAACTCCGCGGCCGGTTATGAAAGTCCAAACACCCCAAAAATAAATACGAGTAGCCGCTAGTTTCTAACCCAAAATAGCACACTGATTTATGAAACTTTTTGACTACTATTTTTCTCACTCATAGCGACATTGCCCATAGGTGATTAGTTCTTTCAACGATTAAATGGTAGACCAGATTCTTCGGGGAAGACTTGAACCGCGTTATTTCGAACCGACCACGAATATTCTTTCTCTGGGCTAGCTTACAATCACCGTCACTAATCTTTAAGATCAATCTTATGTTCCACAAGTGGGGAGTTTCATTTAAAGCGAAAGTAAAGTTTCGTATGGACTGACCCAAAAAAATTAATACTACCAAGAAGCAATTAATTTTCACATAAACTTTCTATGAACACTCCCTTTTTTGTCATCTTCTTTTGAAAATTTACAAAATTACCTGTTCATTTGTATCATCTTTCACACTTGGAAAGATAAAATTTTAAATTCACATCACAATAGGACAAAAAAGAGAGTTGGTTATTAATAAGGAGAACGTGAAAATCACAGCCTAAGACATAATACCGGCACATAGTCGTTTCCATTCTGATTCTAGTTTGGTCAAATATGGAGCAAATCGTTTTATTTGAGGTGCAACAATTGGACCTGGGAGTTCTATTCGGACTGTTCATCTCTGCAATTGATGGTTCGAATTAAAAAAAAAAACACTTTTCTCTGGACGAGTTAACTCTTCCCTGTAAGAGTTTTTTTTTTTTTTTTTTAAAATTCAGACCATTCAAAACACTTTTGGACGGTCCAGATATGCCCTACAGGGTAGCACCGTAGCACACTACAACAACCTATTTTCGCAACAATTGTTAGTACAAAGAGCAAATATGAATTTTTTTACGGTCTTCGCCAGTCGCGGACGTGTTTTCGTCATATAACGGCGACAACACAGTGTAATAGTGCTATCAATGAAATTCTCCTCTACTGATAAAAAAAAAAAAAAAGAGCAAGTATTTTATTTCTTATAAAGGAACAAATTGACAGCTCATAATACTGACACCCATTCGTTATCATTCTGGTGCTAGTTTGATTAAAAGACAGTGTCGGACAGCTTTTCCACCAACTCTCTTAAAATCAATTGGTGTTAGGAAGGGTTTCAGTTAAGTCTTTTATGGCATTCGAAATCGCACCCGCAAGTCTATTTTTAGAATGGTCGCAGGGAGTGGCATTGTGTAACCAAATCCATGGGGGCACTCCGGGCCCAACAATCCCTCCCTCACGATGACGCTCCCGAGACTCAAACCCATGACCTCCTGGCTCCGATACCACTTGTCGGACTGCTTTTCAATCAACTCTCCTAAAACCATAGGACATAACTTGTACTATTATTTAAGGTAATATTTGGTCACATAATGTATGAGCACACGAGTGTGAAAGTATTTTTCCTACTATTAAAATTTGCGCGAAATAAAAATTGAGAGGAGGAACATAAAACGAAAATTACCCAAACGAAAGGTCTACGTGACTTGGTAGAAGACTCAAGTCATATTATTGGGCCTAGAAAAGTATACCTCATTTTCTTTCTAGGGAACCGGACATTCCTAATGGTTAATTGGTTATAGATACTCAGAACCAAAATCTAACCAATATATGTGACATGTCCATCAAAACCGTAAAACCGGTCGTTTTGATTTTGTTTCAGTTCTATCCTATAAGCATTTAAATATTTTCTCGTAAAACATGAGATCATAAAATTATTTAAAATTCAAAGGACCAATTACAGTGAATCTGAAGTTGGTTATTTGGGTTTCCAATAATTATAGTAATTTATTAAAGACTTGCTAACAAAAGAAAATTCTACTTTGAATACGCACAAAAGATTAACTTAAGAAATCAAAACACATAACTGTATATTCGTAAGGTAGCAAAGTAAGGGATCAAGCTTGGTATATATATATATATATATATATTTATATGTTCCCCTTCGGTTCAAATCGTGACTCTTAAATTGGTAACCATTAACCAAACCAAACCAAAATTATTAATAGTTCTTATTTTTTCAGAATCATAACCAAACCAAATAGAATGATTTAGTTTGGATCGGATCGGTTTCGCGGTTACTTCTTCAACAACTCGTATCTCGCAATCAACAAAGTGGACTACGTTGAATATTTTCCGGAGGATTTTGTGTAAATTTCAAAGTAATCAGGGGGAGTTTAAAATGCTTGGAAGTTGGAACTAGAAGGATCCCTTCAGGTGTAAGCAAAATTTCTACAAACTACACCTCTCCCTCTCGAGGAAATTTTGGGTGCCGTAACACGTGGCACCTAACGCTGCTATCTGTAACGCTTTATCACAACCATTCATATAAGCAATCAATATTATAAATATGTAAAAATTCGAACCATCCAAAATATTTTTGGACGACCGGGATACGCGCCAGGTATCTCCACGTAGTACCCAACCGACACACAAGTTTTTCTCCTCCCTCTCTCTTCCTTACTCATCCCTCTATATATACCCCTTCCACTTCCATGACTCTTTCCAACTGTCGTTCGAAATAAACTTCTCCACTTTCTCTCTCTCTCTCTCTAAAAACACAGAAGGCTCTTGTATCAGGTGATCAACACAACAGATACGCCAACAAAAGCAGCATCAGAGTAACGGTAATCCATTGTCTTTTAAACATTCATAAAGCTTAATTATACGCAATTATTCCTTCTTTCAAATGCACATTAACGGTCGAGGTTGCTCAGCCTTCTCTCTCGAACGCACACAATGACGGAGTTCCTCTGTTTCTGACTAGGGCTCGCATTGCGTTCAATCCTCCACCGAATCGCTCTATATATTAGCTATAATTAATATCGAGAATCTCGAACTCTGGCTTCAAATTTTACTCTGCAGGGTCGGCCAAGTGGTAAGCCCAACAAGCCCCGTGGCCGGGCTGGGAAAAAAAAATGTGCATCCAATGAAAAAAAATATTTTCAGTTACTGTCATATATCCTGACCTCATTTTTCATAAATAAACTTAAAAAATCAAAATTTCAATCCTACTAAAATTTAGATTTTTAGTTTTCCTACAAAACACAAAACTACATATTTTTCTCCGGAAGTGATGGTTTCAAGAACAACATTGCTCTTCACATAGAATCCATGCAAATGTGCAGTTCCTCTTGGCAAAGTCATCTGCAGATGTGCAAATGATTTTTAGGACCAAAAAGTCATTTTTCTATGCTTAGCCAGATTTTTTAGAAATAGACGGGGTATTGTTCTTGGTTCCTTGGGCCCTCGCCGAGTTTGATTTTTTGGTCCAAAAATGTGAAACCCGCCTCTGTCCCGACATTCTTTGGGAGAACCAATTACCGAGAGAGTAAAGCGTATCCTTTTCGGATACAGTAAAAACAAAGAAAAATTTACTTCAAAAAATACAAGGAGAAGTTGTTTTCTTTGAATTGAATTATGCCTATCATAAAGTACTATAACCGGAGTTACATTTTGATTTTGATTTTTTTTATTTTATGTAATTCAAGGTAAAAACATAATGTTATAACCTTGATTTTTTTTTAGTATAAATTAATAGTAAGTGATCGAGCAACCAAACTTGAGGCCGGCCCTGTCTACATGGAGTAGAAACGTTAACTTTTGGCATCTTCTTTGATGCAACAACATCAAATGGAGTGTCAAATTCAACGTGAATTTAGCTGCACTTTCAAACTTGACCCCCGATGCCAAGTCTATTTGTGAAAAAATAGGTGTTTGTACCTTTTAAATTTATGAAATTTGATATTAAGGTTGGGGAGGGAGGTTTGTTGGTGGCAAAGAGATGTCAAATTACCACAGAGAGTAAATTTGGTATCTTTAAATGTGACATCATTATTTTCTTTGAATCCTACTCGAATGACCAATGAATTTGACCCGATTTCCTTCCAGAACACGGTTCCTTGGCCCTTCCTTATGTCTGATGAAATCAGAAATTGGTAGAAAATATCAAGGATTTACATGATTCGGTTTACAAATCTAGATTCATACGTGTACCGTAGACATTGGAATCTCGCCAAAACAAAAAAGAGAATACAAAACCTAGTTTGCCCAATTATAGTGACATGCAAACTCGGGACTCAGATAGCCTTTGATTGGGGCTGTGACGAGTCAATTTATACGTAATTTTATTTAAGTTTTTATTGGTCTCCATAAAAGTGGACGATATGATTGGTCTCGGATAGACAACTATATACCATCACTCGTATTAGAACCCTAGTCCCAAATGTTCGTAGAAGAATCTTAACCGGGTCAATACAAAATACCCAATGCTTTTGAACGGGTCAGTCCTTTGGGTCCAAGTCAACGTTTTTGTTCCTATTAATAACATGAAAGTTCTGTACGTCAATTAGCAATTACACCACCACCACCAGTAGGAGACCATTTGGTCCACTGCAAGTGAAAGGACAATAATGCCCTACCAAAGTAGCAATCATATTCGTTACCTAATAAAGAGTCACATTCAATAGATCATAGAAGATCGTAGGCTACGACTGGCCCTTGTTTTTTTGGGCACATAAAAAAACAATCACAGTTACCCATAATTCCATGTGTGGTAGTAGGGTCGGCCACCGGATATAAGCCCACCAGACTACGCTTAAGGTTCTTAATTTGCGGCTCAATAATAAGGTCCCAAATTGTAAGACGTGATAAATATTATGTTTGTTAATATCGTTACCGACAAGTCTATAAGGGTTTGGTTGTAAGATCTCCAAGTTATGTCCCGTGAGGTCTTCGGTTTGATCCTTCCCATTTTAATTTTTTAGACCAATATATTTCGGAAATGTTAAAAAAAATTGCGAATCTCCTACTGGCACCAATACTGGAACTCACGACCTAAGAGTAGTATGTGTTAATTATATAGTTTTAAATAGCGTTATCAGTCGCGGTATCGGTATATCGGTGAATCGAACAATACGTCGCGGGAATCGGGCGTAGAGGTAGTGAAAACGTTTTAGGCGTATCGGCCGACACGGTACGGTATGTATCCTTATCAAATCCTCCAAATCCCAAACTGGCTTCAAAACTACTTATTTCTTGTTACTCCATTTCTTAGTAGAGCACCACTGCACCACAAGGCGCTTCCCTACCACAAATATTAAGAGGCCCCATTTTAAAACTATCTTGAGATCCCGAAAATCTCAAGGCTGACCTTGCTTAATGGTGGAAATTTGAGTTACCAAACACAGGGACACACCCATATTTTTTTCCCAACTTTTTGGGGTACATAATTACTTCTCAATGTATCAACTTAGGTGTAATGCAATGATTCTTGATACCACAAAAGTCTTGAAAACACAAATTTCCAAGCACGATAGTGGCATCACTGTCGCTTTCCATAACTGCAAGCTTGCCTCCTGTTTTTCCAGTTGTCCTGTTCCAGGGAAACGAGCTTCATTTTGAGCATCACCGGGGAAACTTCATGATTGCCGTTTACTCTATTTGTGGCGCTGAACCATTTGAAAACAAATAACGTATATTAAACCATAAGAACTTACTTATCCCTGATAGAGAAAGGGAGAACGCTACAGTATGCCCCTTACGTACTTTTTCAGTAGTTGTTACATATGATTTTGGTACTTGTTACGTTTGGTTTTGATCAAGTTACACACCGTCATGGATTCACTATTCATCTCACTATTTTTGGTAACCTTGTTACGTATGGTTTTAGTACTTGTTACGACCCGTTATGGGTTTTTAAAAAAATTCCCTAAATCTACCAAAAAATGCCAACTACCAAAAACATACTTAATGGGGTATACGGTACGCCTTTTTTCAAGGGGCTGTACGATAGATTTTTCTGAAAGAAAGTAGATGCGTCTGTAAATCATATCTTGAGTCAGCATTTTAGCTTAGGGAACCAACATTTATATTCGGCCCTTCCGAATCGTATCGTGCTGAATGTTCTATATACTTGAATTTTGGTCTTAATAAAATGTTCTTATATTCAATGGGTCTTTGTCAAATTCCTAATTTTGGAAAAGAAAAACTCAAATGGCCAAACCCAGAAACTTCGTTTTCATTGCAAGTCATCATAAGTTGGGTAAGAATCTTTGGTCACTTGTATTTTTTTACGTAATGACCTTTACCTAAAACCAATGGGTGCATGTGTTCTGATTAATCTGTTATACATCGATAGTGGTTATGGTCCAACTTGATTAGGGATCTGTCACTGCATGATCTGATGGTGATTTGTTTGGTAAATGGTTGGATGATTGATTGCTTTCTGCTAACTAGTAGTGTGGGTAAATGTTGCCATATTTTTGGGGCATGTTTTGCGGTGATAAATTTGCCTAGAAAATAGCATTAGGATCGTCGATGGATGTTGGTAACTTTTAAACAGTCTTGGGTAGAACTCAACCCAAAAAATTAGCTCATGAAGTGAGGGTACCCTCACGGTTATATATTTCATATTACTTTGGTAATTAGGCGACGTGGGACTTCGTTTCACATTAACTAGCTTTTTTTGCACGGCAAAAGAAATTTATAAAACATTGGAAACAAATTACAAAGATTAAAAGGACCCTAGGCACAAAAAGACAACGGAGCACGGACAACCAATCAAAGATGGCAAACCGGCACTTCGACATCAAATGCCACCAAGGACCCGAAGGATAAATAACAAACCATAAGGTTAGCAAGATACCAACCAAGATAGAAAGAATTACAACATAACAGAAATGCGACTCTCACAAACTGCATCAAATTTGAACCCGAAAAAGACTCAGAAGCAGCACCAAAAGACAGCTTGCAAAACCACACATCTGACTAGAATACCATCCTATGGAATCCAAAAGCATATCAGC
>JAXBDA010010290.1:0-10814 GCA_036023075.1 Gaultheria prostrata
ACTTGTTGCCATTGGATATGACCGGTATTGTTGATAAACCATTGACCCGGACAGTGGACTTTGATCCTTCTTTGGAGGCACGTAGAATGTTTGAAGTATTCTTGATGTCATTTTCTAGGGCGTGACACAGTTGCTATCGAAATGATGAAGAAAATGGCCTTCATGTTTGGAATGGGACTGGGAAAAGAACAGCAGGTAATCACTCGAATCCCTGAGTATCGCAGTCAGAGAAACCGCTACGGGTTAGAATATAACCCAAATGAAGACAAGGGTTGTCACGCCCTCGATTTTCAACATAAAAGAATAAACATTTTTCTCTGTGAGATATCTCAATAAACTCATAGATTAGTCCAAAAGTCATTTCACAACGTTATATTGACAATAAATGGTAAATCTAATTTCGGTACCCATGTCCCATATAAATCATTCCTCCAAAAATGTTCATTCTTTAAAAAGGGAGATTCAAATACAATTTTGAATTTCAAATGATGAGATTTCTCAAATGATGAGATTTCTGGTGATGAAAATGCTTTTCATGTCATGCTTCAAAAATGCCATGCATTGCTTGCATTCCAATTCATGCCACTTGGCTATACCTGAAAGGCTGAAACAATGAAGGGGTGAGCATTCACTTCGCCCAGTAGGTATCCCCTCTTGTTTCAAAATCATAAATGCATAACAAGATATAACAGACAGGAGGCACAACATAATGTTGACAAATAGCAAGTAAGCTACTAAGCAAGTTACCAAACATATCATTTTATTATAGCAACAAAACAATAACACTTCACGCATCATTCACACACACCTCTACGATATAAAATTTAGATAACAAACTATCAAACTTTCCTCTAACCACATTTTAAAACATAATATCACTATTCATCAAATTAATCTCATGTATGTGCTAAGCGTACCCACGTACCACCGATACTAAATGCAAGAAAAAGGAATGAGCAAGTATATCACATAAAAAAAAATATTAAGACTAATGCGGAACCCATAGAATGGATTACACCTAATAAATTCACTAGGTTCCCTTACTACCAATATGTCGTACCCGATACGTGCCCAACTTCTCACATTGGGGCCCAACGTGTTGATTTCTGCTGGAAAATTTTGGTTCCTCTAAGGCTTTGTGCACTAACCTCTAACCCTTGGATGTGAATTTTGATCACTCTTGAAGTCTGTTCACCTCTCGAGATTGGACTTAAGGGTCTAAATTCTCATTGATTGGCTTTTCAAGGAAACCGCGATAAAACGAGCAGTCAACGCGTACTAGGTAAGTTTTGTCCTAGCTTGTTTAAGACGCAAAGCAAGCATCGCATATATGAGAAGTGTCATTTTAAACACGCGTAATGATTCTCAAGAAAATCATGTTCACTCAAAACATTTCAATCACGTAAATCATACTCATTGTGTCCCGAGAATCACGGGATAGTCATAATCATGTTCATTGTGCCCCGCTAATCACGGGATAATCTTAATCATGTTAATCTTGCTCATAGTGTCCCGCTAACCGCGGGATAGTCAAAATCATGCGCATTGTGTCCCGAGAATCACGGGATAGTCATAATCATGTTCATTGTGCCTCGCTAATCAAGGGATAATCTTAATCATGCTCATAGTGTCCCGTTAAGCACGGGATAGTCAAAATCAAGCTCATAGTGTCTCGTTAAGCACGGGATAGTCAAAATCGTGTTCATTGTGTCCCCTTGAGCAAGGGATAATTATTGTGATAATCATTGTGTCCCCTTGAGCACGAAATAATCAAAATCATGTTCATTGTATCCCCTTAAGCACGGGATAAGCACAAATCATGTTCATTGTGTCCCGATGCACTAGGGATAAGCATAAATCATGTTCATCATGTGCTGATACGCAAAGCATAATCATGACCCTCGTGTCTCATCATCCGTGAGATAAGCACGAACAAAAAACACAAGTACCATGTTCTTCTCCATAAAGCATTCCTCATTAAACACGCATTCAGATGTTTTGATTTGTTTGCAATTGCCTAAGAACTACGCTAGTCTGATCCCTGCAGTAGGGTACGTAGGCAGCTCCTGAAGCTCGACCAATGGCTTTTTAATCTTTTCCCTAGCAGCTTGAAGTGAAACTTTGGAAAACAAATCGGAGTGTCTCTTATCTTGGAAAAAACTTACACCAACTCATGATGTAAAGTATTGTCCAAGAGGAGCAACTGTAGACACCCCGATTTTGAACCAAAGAAACACGCAAGCGTTCCCGATGATGAAAAGACCAATGTTGACTACCTCGAGGACTTGAACAAGGCTTGAAATTGTTAAATACCTCAAACCTAACCATAAACCTTTCAAAAACCATTAACCCAACCTAAAACAACCAAGCCAAACCAAAGCACAAACCAGCACCTAAACACACCTTGGGCACCCAAGGTCACCTTGAGCGCCCAACCTGTACCAGTCAGTTACAGGTAGTGGCTGTAATCATGAGATTCTGCTACATGGGAGCCATTATCTCCCTAAAATCCGGCCATTTACTTAACCTACAAGCTTACTCCACCTTCCTAATTACCCTCTAACCCCTCCAACTATTCCTAAATTTAAATTACACATTTCCCCCTTTTTTTTCCTCTATAAACCCCCCCCCTCTCATTTACAGACTACTGCCTCTTTCTCTACTCCCCTTTCACTTCCAGTAGTTTAACTCTCTCTCTCTCTTTCATTCTAAAATGCCTAACATCCATCTCACCCACCTACATTACCAAAACCCATCAAAATTAACTAAAAATCCTCCAAAAATCCTTCACCAAGCCTTGATCATCCATCACACCTTTAAATACTCTCAAAACCAGTCTCAAATTATCCCAAAATACTCAAAACTCTACTGTATTAGCACCAAAATCCAGCCTACAACTCAAATCAAGTCAAAAACCACATTTTCCTACTTTGATCAAGTTCAAAAAGGTAGAAAATAAAGAAAATCAACTTATGGTCATGATCTGAGGGTGGCTAGTAAATGTAAGTGAGTTCCTCATACTCATTTTGCACTTACAAGGTCCAAAAGAAGGCTATTAAACATGCAAAATTTTCTGTGTTGATCGGTCCTTGGGTGCCCAAGGTCCCAGCAGTCTGTTTCTTGTTGTCTTGCTTTGATCACCTTTTGGGGTGTTTTATTACTTTAATCAGCTGTTAATCATCAAAATATGCAGTATTTATGTTTTGTATAAGCTCTGATCATCTTGAAATCACCATCAAATGAGTTTTATTTGATTTTGTTCATGCTTGAAAGAAGAAAATGAAGTTTATTGACAATTATCAAGTAAAAGAACATAAAACCAGCATTTTCAAAATGATCAGAAGCTCATAAACTCAAATAATATCAAGAGCAAAGCAAAAGAAGTGAATAAAAACATGTAAGCCAAGAAATAGCTTAAGCGCCCAAGGTGTCTCTTCGACAGGTTACTGCTTTGTTTATTTTGTTCTTTTGGGTTATTATCATGCTATTTTGTTTCATTCCAGAAGTGTGTGTGTGTGTTGTTAAGCACTTATGTTAGCTTATCTCACCTCTCTCAAGCTCTCATCTCACCTGTTCTTTTATTTTTATGAATAATCAAAGAAACAAAGTCAATAATTTTGTTTATTATTTATGAGTCATGCCTCTTAGCCCATGTTTGTTGTTAAAAATCATTTTCTAGTGTATGCTTGGTAAAGAGGTTATGAATACATGAATAATGAAACAAAGAGGAACTGATTGAAAGTGAGGACCAGGGATCACCTTGGGCGCCCAACCTCACCTTGGGCGCTCAAGGTGGTTTCTGAGCAGTGCATGCATTTCATTTATCCTGTCATAATTATTGCTATCCCAAGTGTGTATGAGTTCATTTCAGTTGCTCATCAATCTATTGTCAGTTCTTCTTCTCTCTCAACTCAAACTCAATCTCACCTACGGATTTTTCTTAAAGCTAAATGTTCAAAAATCCATGTTTTGGTTGAAATTACTCTTGAATGCTTTGTTGAGATTATGTTTTGGATTGAAAATTAGTTTTGAAAATGCTTATGATCAAAGCAAGGCATTCTTGAATCTAGAAAAGCAGGGGTTGAATTGTTGAGTTTGAGAGATGTTGGGCGCCCAAGGTGACCTTGGGCGCCCAACCTCTATTCTGTTAACAGATTGGTTAGCAGCTGTTGTATCTTTCATTGCTTCCATTGCTCATTCTAATCTTATTTTCTGACTTCATCTTATTCTGTTCATCCATAATCTTGTTTATGTCATAACCATTCGTTATTATAATCATTTCATTGTAGCCACACATGCATATACACTGTAGTTTCTTACATTGTGTTTATCTTGCATACATGCTCTTTATTATGTTTACGTGTTCAAAGCCAAATTCTACGCATTTTATGTCCAACAAATTATTTAGTAAGGACCGGTTCACGGACCGGGCGAGGGGGGTGCATTAAAACCCTTCCCCTCTCGTAACCAAACCCCCGGGCCTGGAAATAAAGGTTTTCGCATGACCGGTAAAACCATTTTCAAAACCATTGGGCATAAAAGAGTCATTTTTCTTGGTTTCTCGGGTTCATTCCTAAAACCCGGGTGGCGACTCCAAAATCATTTTCAAAATCAAATCGAATCGGGGAGCCAACGCCATCGTGTGGGCGGCCGCCCAACGGGTGTCCACAGGCTTGAAGGCCACTTTCTCGGACTTAGAGTCTTATTGAATTTTCAACTTTCACATCTTCAAGCTGAACCAATCAGGATTATTAGTCCCTGTCTTGGGATTACAGTCTCTTGTGACATGAATCTTCATTTTATTTTATTGTCGAGCTAACTTGCTAGTCATTATGCTTGGTCTTTTTTGGAGCTGAGCTAAGTCTAAAATATATGCATGCACAGACAATTATATTGAGGAGAAATGATGCTCTCATGGGGCATTTATCGACTTATCAAATAATTAAACTTTTAAAGTTGAGCTAGAACCTATTTAAGAACATAATCCAAATAAACTGAAATTTAAGTGATTTAAACAAACTAATACTAAAGATAGTACTTATTGAGATGCTCTGCATTCTAAGAATTGAGTACCTTCTTGCCCCATAAGGTAGCTAGCCTGTAGGCTCCAGCTTTGGAGTGCCTTAACACTTTGTAACGTCCTTACCAGTTTGGGCCAAGCTTCTCAAGCAGGTCCAACTATGTCCTGAAGTCTTCCTCATTTTCTTGATGATCTAATGAGGCTGTGCGATGGTTGAGCAGCTCGACCTCTATAGGAACCACTGCTTTTGCTCCAAAAGCTAGGCAATATGGAGTTTCACCAGTGGCTATTCTAGGAGTTGTCCGATAGGCCCACAATACTGAATGCAACTCTTCTGGCCAAGCTCCTTTTGCAACTCTTAGCCTTTTCTTGATCCCTTTCTTTATTTCTCTGTTTGTCACCTCAGCTTGGCCATTGGCTCTTGGGTGAGCCTTGGAAGTGTAGTGCACGTGTATTCCCTTAGGAATATAGTACTGTCTAAACTCGACACTGTCAAACTACTTTTCTAGATCTGCTATGAAAACTCTAGGCAGTCTGAAACGACATATAAAATTCTTCCATCTGAAGGCAGTAATTGTCTCAGTGATGATTGAGGCTAGGGCTTGGCCTCTACCCATTTCGTGAACTAGTCAACCGCCACCACAGCATATTGGATTTGGCTCTTCCCTTTCGGAAGTGAGCCAATCAAATCTAATGCCCACTAGGCAAAGGGCCTCATTAGGGTAAGAGCTGTAGATTGCCGATGTGAGAGGTTGGCAAATTTCTGACACTTGTCACACTTTTTCACTAGTTTTGAGCAGTCTTGCTGCGTTGTTGGCCAGTAGTAGCCTAACCTCATGAGCTTGTAAGCTAACATCCGGCCACTATGATGGCCTCCACAAGTTCTTTCAGGGACCTCATTCATTGCTTGTTCCGCCTCAGTCTTAACTAGGCACCTTAGATAAGGCAAAGTGAAGCTCCTTCTATAAAGTATATCTCCCATAAGGACATACCTAGCTACCCTGGTTCTAAGCTTCTGAGCTTCATCTTTATCAGAGAAAACTATTCTGCGTTGGATATACTTGACAATTGGCTCTGCCTATGAACCCTCGTCTTCCATTATGTAGACACCCTAAGTTGGCTCAGTAAGTATTTCAAGTCCCGCTCCAAGCAATCTGAGCGGACTCCGAAGGATGAAAGCGATACCCCAAATGCTTTGGGAAATTCACAAGTATCTCAAAACCTTTGTAAGGATTTGGCAGCCAAGACATAAAACCTCCCTAACCCAGCTGAAATGCCAGCCGACACTTCCATATACCGGCCGGTACGCCAATTTGCAAACTGCCAGTAAACCGATCTCTTGACCCAGGCCAGTAAACCGGTCTCTAGATCAAATTTTCAATTTGCTGCTTCAAATCTATGCAGTCATTAGTTTCATGACCATGGTCATGGTGGAACCTGCATCACTTATCCTTCAACCTCTTACTTGGATCAATCCGCAACTTTCCCGGCCATTATAGGTCGAGGTCGTTGTGAAAGTCATGTAAGATCTGTTCAACCGTAGCAATGAGTGGCGTGTACTGCTTCTATTTTTTTAGTGGCTCTCCTCTTCTTGAGGAATTCTTCGGGTCGGACTTCTGTCCTTTGAGTCCTTACTCAACCCTGGCTAATCACTTTTATGCTTGTCACTCTGACCCAGCTGGCCAGACTGATAAGGTTGAATATCAAAATTATCATCCCTTGAAAGTCTAGCATTCAGGGTGTCTTCTGTGTTCATATGTTTTTGTGCTCTTAACATGAGCTCGGCCATGGTATTAGGTGGTTCTTTAGTGAGGTTAAATAGGAACTGACCTAAATATAGGCCGGCTATGTATGCTGCAATGGAAACTTTGTCATCTGTTGCTGCATGGACTCCTTCGTGAATTTTATTGGATAGTCACATAGTGACTCGTGCTTTCCTTGCTTGATTGTAAATAGGTAAGTCAACGGCTTGCTGTATCTCTGTCTAGTAATAAAATAGCTCACAAAATTCTTGCTGAGCCCTTTGAAATTGCCAATGCTATTTGGTTTAATGTTGTTAAACGACATGCATGCACTTCCCTTGAGATTGACAGGGAAGGCGCGACACATGATCTCGTCTGGATTGCCTGGAGCATCATGAAATTTTTATAAGTCTTTTAGATGATCCAGCGGAGCCACTGAATGTCTCCAGCTGGGGCATCTTGAACTTCTGTGGAAGTGGTACCCTCTTAATGTCCATCATAAAATGGTGAATCTGTGTTTTGAACGAGCTCTTCCACCGTAGTAGAAGCTTTTCCCTTAAACTGTTTTGCCAGCCCATCAAATTTGGGCTTGCAAAGCAGCCAAGGATCTTGGTTGTTCTCCGAGCGTTCCAATGTTCACCTGGCTTGTCTTCTTCCCTTGGAACCCTGGTTCTAGCTCCCTTCGACTTCATCCTCCCTTTCAGAATTGTTATTCTTAGCGTCATGATTCCAAGGTTGATGGTTCAAAGGTTGGTGATTTTTTTACTGCGGGATTCGGTTACGGAGTTCTTATTTTGTTGTATTTCTTACAACGTCTTGTTCAAGATCTCCATCTGTTACTGGAGCGCCACGTACATCTTCGGTGTCACCATCGGTGGATTTGCTTGTGGTCCATCTCGCTGATTCTGTGATGCCATCGCTCGAGTCAGTACCATAAACAAAATTGTTCACCGTTTGAAAATCAAGTTTCCCACCGACGGTGCCACTAATGAAGCAGTTTCCGGCACTGCTCGATGAATGGCCTGCAAAACAAATAAGACTAGGGACACCGGTGTGGTGTTAGCCAACCAGCCTCTGATGCCTGGAGCCATGTACCGGATTCACGGTTTAAGAGACGTTTTTATGGGCATTCGTGGTGGTTGAGTCCCATTAGGACTTATAGTCGTGACCCCTCTTTCTAATAAAGCCAACTCCTTTACTACTTGCACTATTAGGTCTCTTAATCCTAATTAGATTCGGACTTCTATCGTTTTTGGGAGTGTAGGGATAGGCCTCCTAAGCCTCTTAGACTTATCTTGTCGTTATTCCCTCTATTAATAAGGAGTTGAGTCATTTTAGGACTCATAGACCCTTTAGGGCAACTCGTCATATATTTCTGAATAATCTATCACGCATGGCCGAGCTGGGATCATGCTGCTGGGCTAACCTCATGCAGTTGGTTTGGGCTTATCAATATGAAAAAATTCTTATCTAAGACAGTTTTGACGCGTCAATTTTGTCGGACCGCTTTTCCACTCTTTCTCCTAAACCAAGTGGTGTTAGGAAGGGCATCAATTAAGTCATTTATGAAATTCGACATCGCACCCGCAAAATTTTGAGCGGTTGCAGAGAGTGACACTGTGTAACCAAATTCATGGGGGCACTCTGGGCCTAACAATCCTTCCCTCACGATGACGTACCGGCGACTCAAACCCATGACCTCCTAGCTCTAATACCAATTGTTGGAAGGGCTTCAATTAAGTCTTTTATGACATTCGACATCACACCCTCAAGTCTGTTTTTAGAGCGGTCACAAGGAGTGGCATTATGTAACTAAATCCATGGGGGCACTCCGGGCCCAACAATCCCTCCCTCACGATGACGCTCCCGCAACTCGAACCCATGACCTCCTGGCTCTGATACCACTTGTCGGACCGTTTTGCCACCATCTCTCGTAAAACCAATTGGTGTTAAGAAGGGCTTCAATTAAGTCTTTTATGAGATTCGACATCGCACCCGCAAGTCTGTTTTTAAAGCGGTCGCAGGGAGTGACATTGTGTAATCAAATCTATGGGGGCACTCCGAGCCTAACACATTTTCCTACTGGTCTGCCTGTGCTTTGACTTGAAATTTTTCTACGGACAAGAATTTGTGATAGATGGAGTATCAATATTAGAGGACCTTTCAGTAATTTACCCCGCGGAAGAGGGGGTGTCAGTGTGGTTTTGTAAGTTGGGAAACGAGATGAATTCTTTCTGAGCTTTTAATGTGAAACGTAAACCGAAGTTCTTTGGCATCTTGGATTTTACCGAGGGGTGTTTGTGTCGGTGTCTTGTAGTGACTTGGGTCACTATATTCCCTTAGCGACCTCAATTGTAGACCCTCTACAATTTGTGTTTAGGAAACGCAAAAAGTTTTCTGCATTATATAACAAAGTGCATTATTCTATTACAGGGCCGAGGTTGCACACTCAAGGCTAAAGAAGTATTTGGGGAATACCAACATGTCATCGCTCCAAACATCTTTTGACTGCATAGAAAATATGTTGACAAATGAGTTTGGGGAAATTAAGAAGTCGTTCGAGAAATCTCTCAACATTCCACGCCACACGCAATTACGTGACAATTTTTTTTATGAAATCAGGTGTCGCGTTTCATTATATGCACTGGGGAAGATCCAATTTCAGCTGCAATCAGCCGCAGACGCCTACCCCCTCCCAAGCGGCTGTTGCGGCTATTCGATTAAAACAACACACGGATTGCCATGTATGCACGATCTTGCATGTTACCGTTCCCTGCGCATTCCAATTCCGATATCCAGTATCGACGTTCATTGGCGTAGACTCTCTATGCACGCGGACGAGTTTAATGACGAGGGAGAACAACCCGACGAGACATCTCGTGTGGTTGACATATTACAGGCGATGAATCCATGTGCGCGAAAGCATATGATATCCAGGATTGTTGATATGGCGGATCCATCTCAAAGCAGTGTTCGAGCCCCATCGTACAACACTGAACATGGAGGTCGACCTGTGGGAAAAGCTGAGCAAAGTGCACGGCGCATACCTTCTTGTACAGAAGCATCTACTTCATCATCTAGGGCTGCATCTGCATTGAGAGGGAGAGGGAAAGGGAGAGGGAGGGGGATGGCGAGGGAAAGGGAGAGGGAGGAGGTTGACGACATTCAGTATTTACTTGGGCCATTTCGGCAGTATATGTCCCACACCAAAGACGTCATAGCTGATGGTCATTGCGGATTCAGGGCGATAGCCGCACAAATCTATGACACTGAGGAGGACTGGGCTCAAGTACGACAGGATCTTATTGAAGAAATTATTCAGAATAAAGATCTCTACAAAGTGCTTTATCCACAATATAATTTGGCAGATGAGCTACTAACGTCACTGAGCTATTTCCGACGTCCGGCTCCAGCGGAATATTATATGGACTGTATGAGTTTGGGGGAGTCATCGCATCACGGTACAACATTGTTTTACACACATTTGACACATTTGTTGGAGGTTGTTATACTCACTTACCCCTGAGATCCCCTCCAGTTCCAGTCCAACACCGCAAAGAAATAGCTATTGCCCGTATTAACAACAATCACTTCGTGCAACTTTTTTTGCACCCTCAACACCCTCTACCACCGATCCCAATGTGGTGGTGGGAGCATGCGTCAGATGAAGCTAAAGGATGGGCTATGAGTTATGATCTTAATTCGTGGTTCCAAGTATTGGGCGTCGTGCCGGGATCACAATTTGGAGGCAATGTTGATTAGGGTTGAACATTGTCAACGTCATTGTAATATTTATTAACTTTTAAACGTGATTGTAATATTATTCACTTTTAGAAGTTTTTTTTGTTAAATTTATTATCATTGTTATGACAAATTAATTAACTAATTAAAATAATATAAAGTTAAAGTCAAATTAACAATGATAATAATTTTAAAAAAACCTAATTAAATAAGTTATGACAAATGTAATTTGAGTAATCTTGCAAATGCAATTTGAGTAAACCTAATTAAATAAATAGAGTAAAAAGAAAAAAAGAAAGACAAAAAAAATA
>JAXBDA010010291.1:0-10809 GCA_036023075.1 Gaultheria prostrata
AAATAAACTTACATACATATAAATATAGAGAGGGGGGTGATTTGATTACGTTATGTGCCCTTGTGAGAGATGGACCGATGTGGAGAGGAGAGAGAGAGAAGAAAGACGAGAAATGGTGATGGGGAAGAAATTGAAGATGCCATTGGATTCGCCTTCGCCTTCGCCTTCTCTCTTCTTTCTTCTCTGTTTTTTCAATAAAACTGGACCCCCTGGATTAATTTGTATATATAAAATCCTCCCCCTTAGTTGTCCGTATTCGAAAACCAGACCGACTGTATATTAAAGTTGCAATGGCAGCCCTATCCTGAAATTTTCTTTTTAATTAGCCAGAAATTGCAGTTGAGTTTCTATTTTAATTTCGCGAAATAAAAGCAATATCTAGCATTAAAAATCCATGACAAAAAAAAATTACCAAAAATAAAAAACTTTGAAAGGCCATTTTCCCTTCTTGGATTGCCTTCCCCTTTTTGCCCATGACTTAAATAGCTAACCAAGACTTTCTTTTGTGGTAAATACCAAGACCTTATTTTGCCATTCCAAGAGGCTCTCTGTTGCAGGAGATTTTTCATTGGGTGTTTTTCATTAGCTAAAATGGCTTTCTACTATATAGTATGAGATATCAATTCCTCCCTTTTCCTTTCACTAGTCAATGATAGTGGTCCTCTTCTTCCTTCATTTTTCACTTTGTGATAGCAAAAATAGAGAATAGTGTTGAAATGCATAGAAGAAAAAATGCATAGACAAAATAAAGAGAGTATTTTTTTAATATTTTTTGTACTTTTGACTAACTAATGTAACCAGTACTATTGGAGATGCTCTTATCCCCTTTTGATAACTAGACTAACAATAGTGAGATCAGTAAGGTGATGAGATTAAGATAGAATTCGCAATACCAAGGGTTGTCAGTAGCGGATGTAGCATAGGACCAGTGTGGGCTCAGGCCCACACTCGAGTTTTGGTTTCGTTTTTTTCTTTTACTCCCTCCCTCCCAATTTAATAATCCATTTTCACTTTTTCGATTTTCTTTTCAATTGCCTATTTCTTTCAGTTTATACTACTCCCTCCGTCCCTTTTTAAGTGTGTTAGCTCGTAATTCCAACTTATTTTCTCTCACATCAACTTTTACAACTTTTACATCTACTTTCCACTACTTATCCTTATCAATATAATAATACCCACTATCTTTTTAAAAAGGAATCTACTTTTAAGGGCAAAATAGGAAATGTACCCACTAACTTTTCAAAACACACACTTATTAAGGGACAACCCAAAATGGAAATGTCTACACTTATTAAGGGACGGAGGGAGTAATATTTTTTAAGATTCAAAATTTTTGTTTAATAGATATCTATCAAATAAGATCCATATTCCATATACAAAGTCTTATATATTACAACATATAAATATTTTTTTAATCAAGTTAGAATAGTGACGTGGACTATTAATTTGAGACGGAGAGATTACTTTGTATATAATGTGTTAGCTATGTTAGTACATTACTGTCGAAGAATGAAAAGTTCTTAGGTGCTTTTGTAGCACCGCTACATGGTGTCCCAATACCATTCCCCGCCACATATTAATGTGGAACTTAAGTCTAAATATATCAGTCTCACCTAAATATATGATAGAGAGGAGTGTTGGCCACCATGTAGCCGCGCTCCAAGATCACTAAATTATTACTACTCACAAACAAACCTCTCCTCACTAAACTTTTCCTTTTAAAATAATACCACATGTTACGAAATTATAATTACCATTCCATCACAAAACACAAGTCAAGCCATACTCATTTTCCCCTTCTCCATAATTCCTCTCTTTATCTTCTTAAATGTATCAATAATGCGTCTCGTTTTGCGTTGAAGAAATTTCATTTACTTGTGAAATTAATCAATTTCTGTAAAACATATTCTAGAATTATTTTCTTCAAGCGACTTAGCTAACTAAAGATAATATGATAGTTAAACACTATTTGTAATAGAGATCTTGAAGAAATAGTACACAATAAAATCAAGATGCGTTGGATTCTTAAAAACAAGATAGCTGTATTTTTTTTTTCACAATAAAGTCCCGTGTGTTGGATTGTGCCCACTGAGTCCAAATTTCCGGCTACGCCACTGTCTTGTTATTTATTTATTTTTCCTTATGGATTATGAGTCTTGTTGTTCGTTTGCTGTTTGACTCGGTCTTGTTGTGGATCATGACTCGGTGGTTTTAGTAGCGGGTTTTAAAGTTGGGATTTTCAGCTTGGGTTAGGGATTATGGGTTTTTTCAGTTTGCTGTTTATTGTGCAAGTTTTGTTCGTTGACTTGTTGGCTGCAACCTAATCTCAGAAAAATTGTCCATCAGTAAGTTTGTAATGGGGATGGTAATGTCCAATCTTGGCAACTTCCTCTATCTGGCTGTTAGAAATTCTTCTGCGATGGTGTGTTTCCCGGCCGGCGTGCTGCGTTTGGTATGAGAGACAGTGTGAAGTCCGATTACGCAATTTGGGTCAATTCTCTTTGCTTGTGGGACGCATGCAAATTGGAATATTCAATCCAACGCTAGATTGTAATTTCCGTAGTCCGGTGTCTTGGCTCTCTTACCTCTAACCTGTATAATTTGGTCCGATTAGACTGTCATAGATTCAGTTGAATAAAATGTGACTGAAAATAAAAACGGGAGACTTGGATTGAAGATTCAAAAGTCACTATCTTATGGGCCATGACACAAAAATGTTGACCATCCATGTCAAATATCCTCCTTGGCCTTGGGCAAGAGTTGAACAATATCACGAGAAAGCTATGACCCCAAACTGTACATATTCTGAACGATTCATTTATTTCTGGACTTAATGGTAATGGCTCGGTACAACCACAGAAGAATAGTGTGACCCGTACACCAAGAAAGAATTCAGAATCCAAATTCATGTGCACATTCCAGGGTGCATCAGAAAAAAGGAGACTTTGGCAATAAGATTGCTTAAGTAGTGCAAGGTTCTAAAAGACGCTAGGCGCTCCCAGGTCGGCCGGGTACCAACTAGGGCTTAGGCGGGGACTAATCAGCCACCTAGCACCTAGGCGGGGACTAGTCAGCCGCCTAGCGCCTAGGTGGGGAGTAATGTAATCGGCTCTAGGCGGGGACGTTTAGAACACTGCAGTAGTATAACCGGCACTCGCATCCTCCACCGATCAGTTTTCATGGGAACGTGGTTTTAAAGGAGGAACCAATAAGAAAAATTACGGGAGAAAAATTTAACTATATACCCAAAGTAATCATTCAAAGGAATTGTTTTCTGAAGCTGGACTAAACGCAAGCTCATTCAATTAAGATCCTCAAGCTTTCACACAAACCACTGTTCCTCGTTCATTATAGAAACTACGCGGTCTTGGTTCAATTTTGCGTCAAGACATGCTATACGAGGTGAGGGCTACGCTGCGCAACCGACAAGCATAAAATAAAGGAGCCTTAAATTTTGGCCTAACAAATCTTCTGTTACAAGTAAAAGGAGGCTCCTTCTCTTTGCGGAAGAGTAAGAGCAACTTCACAAAGGCAGAGACTCTGGGAAACAAAACTTGACTATTAGAAAAGCCTTCACAAAAGCAAAAGTTTTGACAAAAACTTTAAACCCACGGCTAGTTTTTGTTAGGTAAGTCAAGGGACTTGAACTTAACTCTCTTTATTTGAAAAAGTGACCCAAGCCACAAGGGGGTGTCCCGTAATTGACACTTCTAAAACCTACCCTCTTTTTTTTGGTTTGATGGTCAAGGTGTCCGGGCCAGCTTATGCGCCCTCGCCTAGTCTCCTCTCCAGTCCACTCAAAGGCAGGCCATCCACGCCGGGACTAAGGGATTCACAAGAAATTTCTTTCTTGCGGCCTGACCCAAGAATCAAATCCTGTGGGGAGCAAAAGTTTTATCACTTATGCAACATAACCAGCAAAGAATGAAAAGGTTATTGACTACACTCCCTAACATACTGTAAGATAAAACCAATACTATTTGCGACTCGAACAACATGCATCACAATCAAATATTTCATCCAACCCAAGACCAAATTGCATAGAAAGAGTACTACATACAGTACAAGCTTATGTAACAAAAATCCCCGAACACTGAACTTTGAATTTTTATAAGATGCTTGTGGGGACTTGAGGATAGTTAAAGCGACCTCATATTAACCGTCTTCAATCCTAAACTAGAAAAGAGTATCCTCAAGTTATCATCAGATGCCCACCACCAAGAACTAGCACACCGAATTGCAACCAACCCAAAATAAAAAGAGGTGGCAAATTTGTATATATCATCGAAGTGAGATTGCATTACAAGTTCAACCGTGATCTTCAGCATATGCTAATGACTAACCATCTTACAAACACAGACAACTACAGAGGCACCTCTTGGAAGAATGACAGCTACACTATTCTAGTGGGAAGTAAAAGGCTACTGAGGAAATGAACATTAACAAGGAGAAAGCTGTTCGAGTGGAAACCAGAAAGCATACCATTTTGTCGTATAAAGCAACTTCCAAATCACAAAGAGATGCCCAACTGCCATAACCCTCAATATTGGAAACAAATTTGGTGAAAGCTAATCCTTGTGGTCAGAATCTTCCTTGCCAAAGTCCAAAGGAAATTCATCAAAATGTTCAAGGAAATCGTGTTCTCCAGCCAAGCTCTTAAGTGATTGATAAAGACTGTACATAGAAGGCCTATCTTTCGGCCTAGAAGCAACACAAGTACAAGCAACCTTAAGCAATTGCATAATCTCATCATCATAGCCTCTTCCGCCAAGAGACTTATCTATGGCATCCTTACTTCGACCCGATCCACAGAGCTGACTAACCCAATCCACCAAATTCCCTTTGAACCCTTCCTTGCCATTGCTCACTTCCAGAGGCCTCTGCCCAGAGACTAGCTCCAAAAGCACAACCCCAAAGCCGTAAACATCCCCTTTCTTTGACGCCATCATTGTGCTTGAATACTCAGGGGCCACATAACCAAACTCCCCCAAATCCCCATTCACGTAAGAGCTATCATCAAATTCAGCCGAACCAATAAGCCTTGACATCCCAAAACCCGTTATTCGGGCATCAAAATCATCATCCACAAGAATCACATTCGAGCTCATATTTTGATGCAAATATGGGGGTTGACACCCATGGTGAAGCCAAGCAAGGCCTCTAGCAGCACCTACACCAATCCTAAGCCTCACCGGCCACTCCAACGATCCATTCCAAGCACCGTCCACACTCCCATGCAAAAGCGAATACAATGTCCCATTAGGCATATGTTTATACACCAAAAGCCTCTCATCTTCCACCACACAAAAACCCAATAACGGCACCAAATTCGGGTGCCTAAGCTGCCCCAACCTATTCATCTCCGACCGAAACTGCTTCTCGCTAAGCTTACAACCACTCAATCGCTTGATCGCCAGCGCCGACCCATCCGACAACAATGCCTTATACGAAACCCCCGTTTTCGCAGCAACAACTACGTTATCCGAATTAAAGCCATTAGTAGCAGCAAGTATATCAGACAACTTGATTTTCACAATGGGTTTCTGAAATAAAGACACCTGCACAAGCCTATGAACTCTCAACCTCTCAACCCAACTTGCACAACTCTCATCCTTCAAACCATACCCTCTCTTCCTCTTCCCCTTCACAACAAACCACCACCAACTCCCAAAGCCCATAACCAAAGACCCAAATGCACCCAAAACCCCTGCTACAATAATAATTCCTAAACTCTTATTACCACTCAATTTCCCACAGCTATTCCCACATAAACCCTTATTCCCCCTAAACCCATCGGGCGAAAACCTTGACAAATCCGGGGGAATCGAGCCGGATAGCTCATTATTGGCAACCGAAAACCTCTTAAGCCGGTCTAACCGACCAATAGCGTCCGGAATCGGACCGGACAATCGATTATCACTCAACACGAGTTCGTTTAAGAACGTACATTGGGCGACCTCACTCGGGACGGAGCCAGAGAATCGATTTCCAGATAAATCGAGGGTTACCAAGTACGGCAACCACGTGCAAATTTCGACGGGGATGGGGCCAGAGAGGTCGTTACCGGAGAGGTCGAGGTTTTGGAGGCTCCCGCAGTATCGGAGGGATTCCGGTAGGGTTCCGGCGACGCCGAGGTCGGGGAGCTGGAGGGATAAGACGCGGTTTTCTTTCTGGTTCCAGCAGGAGACGCCGACGAGTTGCTTGCAGGTGAAGTCGACGGAGGTGTTGGTGAAGGACCAGGAGGAGAGTCCGTGGAGTGGGTCGGAGAGGGAAGATTTGACGCCTTGGAGGCATTTGATGTCGTCTTCGATGGAGTAGGTGGGTCTGGCGGAGAAGAGGGTGAGAATGAGGAGGAGAGAGAGGAGTTTACTGGAAAAGGGTTTGTGGGTTTTCATGGTAGTGGCCATTTTATTGGAAAAGGGTTTGTGGGTTTTCATGTAGGGGTTAGGGTTTGGTGAGGACGGAGGAGAGAGGAGGGGGAGAGGAGGGAGGTTGGGTGGTGGTGGCCATTTGAGTGGTGGAGTTGGCGCAAGTTTGATAAAGAGAGAGAGAGAGAAGACTGTGACTTTTGACTGGACGCAACTTGTGAGTCACAAAGTCTTGTGATTGCATTTACTGTGCTTTTGCTAGGTTCTTGGATTTCACCGGAATGTTAAAAATTCGAATCTCTCCATTCGTGTGCGGAGTTTTTCCTCTCTTTGTTTTCTATTCTATAATGGGCATATTTCTTGTTTGTTGGGCTTAATTTTCTTGTGGACTTTCATAAATGATGTAGTGTTCCGAATTTATATTTTGTACTTCATATGTGATGTAATTCATCTCTTTTATCGATTGACAAAAAAAAAATGCCATGAATATTAGATTAATAGGAGTACGATTTTGTTCGCCCTTACAATTAATAATATGGGTGTGATTTTGTTCACCTTTACTTAGTGAGGGTAAAATTTACCCTCGACTTTGATTTGTGGAAACGTGCGGGGATCATAGCTCAATTCACTTTTTGGTAATAATGAGATTGGTTTGTGGTCCATAAATCAATTACTCCACTTTTTGGTAATAATGAAATTATTTTGTAGTGAGACACTCACTTTTTTCCACCAATTATAGTAAAGGCAATGTTCACCATCATTTTCATTTAGTAAGGTGAACAATCCTTTGTTTGATTGATGCTTTCCTATCTCGAGCTCGAGCTTCTTGTAATGGTGCACTTCCTGCCTTGCCTGGCTTTAGGAAAAAGAGCTCCCTTTCACCTTGCTCACTTTATAAATGAGAACTTCCAAATCACTTTCAAAGCGATTCCTCCCAAAATGGTCCTCTAAGGGCATCCACAATGGACTCTCAAGATGGCTCCTAAGTAAGGCTCCTAAAATTTAGCAAGCTATTTGATCAATTGTGGTCTTCAATGGACTCCCAATACAAGCTCTCAAGGGTGGCTCCTAAGCATGGCTCCTAACCCATTAGTTAAATTTAAGTAGCCATGTAGCTAGCTCCAAGTGGGACCCAAGCCATTTCAATTTTTTTTAATATGGAATTTTCAAAAGATAAATAATTTTGTTTAATATGCTCTCTAAATTTAGCTAGTTCATTGAGTGCACATATGCTCTCTAAATTTAGCAAGCTCTAGGAGTGAAAAATGGACCCCAATTTTGCTTATGTGGACACCTTAGGAATCAACTTGGGAGCTACTTTTAAGGAGCCGACTGTGAATGCCCTAAAATGAAGAAATGGAAGATGCATTGGAGATGCTCTTACATTTCTTTTCCTCTATCAAGCTTTCAAGAAGTAACCTTCCTCTTTTTAGAGTGCAATGAAGTTTCAGAAAATGGGCAGTAATTAGTTTCCCATTTTTTTTGAAAAATTGAATAAGACAGCACACGATCAATTTTTCGTTCCCATTCAGGTGCTACATTGACTATATAGAAAGAAATATTTTTTGGACTCAAGGGCAATAAGATTTACTAAACGGAGCAAGAGTTAGTTTCCAAGAATAAAAAGTTGGATTACACAATACAATGATAAGTCATTCGTTGTTATTCAAGTGCTATATTATTGTCAAATGATGCAACAAAATTTGACTCAAAGTGCAACGAAGCTTCATAAAAGGTGCAATAACTTGTTTTCCATTATGAAAAGTCTATTTGTCTGACCATTGAGTCTTTGTTAAGTACCACTTAGTCTTTAGTTGCAGAGTGATACAGATAGCAAAATGGTTGTAATAGTATTCATATTTAGGCCTAGCTTCCAGTCAGGGATTCCTGACTGGAAGCTTTTGGGTGTTTTGAACGTTTTAAAAATTATTTTGACAAAATCCAAACCGTCCAATGTGTTTAAAATATGTTTTTATGGGTCCCCGCGAGAAATAATCAAAAAACAATACCGGGAAGACCTTGATCCGAGCAGTTTTTCATAAAAACTGTACTTTTACAATTTTGTGAAAAACTGTTTGGATCGCGGGGCCCTTAAAAACACGTTTTAAACACATTGGACAGTTCGGATCATAAAAAAAATATTGGGAACGTGGAGGTCCGGAAGTCCGGAGCCCGGACTAGAAGTGCTCCCTTCATATTTATTAGGCTGTCTCATTCCATTGTCTATATAAAGCTGATCTTCTAGACCGATCATATTTTCATTACCTTTCTCTTCTTTCTTTCTGCTTTTGATTGTTTTCTTTCTATTCTCATTGCTTCATCCAAATATCTATATACAGCTTTATATATATATATATATATATATAAATATATCTTGTTTTCATATTTGCTTTACTTTGTGCAACTTCTTTATTATTTGCTTAGGTTTATAATATTTCCTATTTTGTTAGATAATTGAATAAGACAACATCTTGGCAACCTATACACACGAGCCTATACAAATGAGCAAAGTTTTTGCATGCCGAGACGAGTTTTACTGAGCTTGTTTACTAAATGAGCCTAAAAGTATCATACTTGGGATCGTATTTATTTCAATATTCCAAATGAAACTGTAATAAGAATTTAATTTTGAAAAATGCTATAAAGAAATCATTGAGTTGTTAAACTTCAAAAAATGCTTTGATATATGTGAAAATGCATAAAAGTGAGTGAATGTAAAAGGAGTAATGAAGTACTATGTAGTAGTATTTCTTTTGTCATTTTACTGCGATTTCTATATTTTCTCACCATAACCTGAAGTTCTGGTTTCATGATGTTGAATACATACACACCCCAACATACACACTCAGTCACACCCTCTCTCATATGGGGTGTAGTCCCTACATGTGGGGACCACACCTCATGTGAGAGAGGGTATGGCTGAGTGTGTATATTGGGGTGTGTATGTATCATTTTTGTTATTCATGTATGAGCGACCGGTTTCGTTTCTGATACGCCATGGACAAATGAGGAGACTTTTGAACCAAATTAAAGTCGTCAAATTCAAAGGTCCTCTTTGATTTTATGTTATTCATTTATTTTTTCAACACCAGGGTTGCATCAATTATTCTCTTACCTGGTCCGGTCAAAAAAATAAGTCATCCACGTCGAGATTGGGAGATTCACCGGAGATTTTTCTCTGGTGACCTAGTCCCAAAAAATTGTTAAGTTCTAAACTCAAGATATTTGTGGGACAATATTCCTTAACACCTTGTGGTTTGGTGGCATGGTGCCCAACTATTCTACCAAAGGTTGAGAGCTCAAGCCTTGACGCCTTTAGTTTTAAACAATTTTTTGTAAAACTTCAATAAAATGTCGAAGGAAGCAAGAATCGGACACACAACCTCAAGCTTTGGAGGCAAAGATCTTATAAACAAGGTACAACTGCCAACTATTAACATGTTTGACATAAATAATATCTAATATATCCCGCAATTTGGGATCCTATTATTGAGCTGAAAACTGGAGGCCCTAAGTGGTCGCTTTGTCGGCCTATGCCAGGGCCTGCCTGAGTGAATGTGTGAAAAAGCAATGCTACCGACAGAGATAGAGACACTAACCGATTACGCATTGAATTGTCAGGTGGAAAGCAATCAAAGGAGGAGAAATCGTCCGAACTCCCGCCCTAACATTCCCAAATGGGTTTCATGTTCAGTTCTCTGGGAAAAATGAACACAAGCAAGATCAAACAAGAAACTGTACTTAAGCATATCATCAAGAGATTCCAACAGCATTTTACCCTAAGGGAAATTAATGCTGCTCTAAAGAAGTGAATTAGTGAAAGACATTATTAGTGAAAATATCTATAGATGTGTTTGCTAAGGGTAATGTTTAATTAATTGTTCATGCTGTTTATATTGTTGGAATTTTCAGGTATTCGGTAAATGAAATCGGGACGTTCAATAAGTGTAAAAGTTGATGTGTCTTTGTTGCGGATAATTATCTCTTAGTACAAGAATATTCTCTTTAATTTTTTTCCTTTTCAGAGATTAATGAATTTCTTTTACCTGAGAAAAAAAAAATTATTCTCTTTGTTTAGTTTTCAACTTAACAATGTTTTCTCTTCGAAAAGTGGCCTCGCTTGGCTGGGGGTAAAGATCAAGGGGGATAAGATAAAAGGGGGTATTATATTTGGAGGATTGGCCCACATTGATGTGATGTTTATGGAGGAGGGATAAAAAAATATATGGTTTGGATGAAGGATTAAACAGGGGATAACTTTTAACTTGGTTTGGATGTTTTATAAATAAGAGGGGGTGAAAAGTGGAAAAAGTGATCAAATGACTCTTTTGCCCTTGTGGTGTCCCAAACTTGTTTATGCATTAAATTAATTATATAATTACAAAATTTAATCTATTTTATTAATTTTTGACAATTTGAAGCTATATAAATATATTTCATT
>JAXBDA010010292.1:0-10807 GCA_036023075.1 Gaultheria prostrata
TGGTCCAGATTGGCATTAATACAATCCTAATTCACGAGTCACAATTTTTTGAAAATAAAATCCATGTCCGATCCAAAAGTCTCAAGGTTCGGTTCCAATCTGATCCGCGAGTCACGAATTTGTTCCGGATTTTCAACTTATTCTAAAAAAAATATCAACTCATTCAAAACCCAACATCAGCATTGAAACAAACACTTCAGTAGTATAGTGGGCAGCAAAGGCAGTTCATCATCCAGTTTACAATAGTAGTATAGAATTCTGCAAGTTAACGAGTATATATAGTAGAAAACTTCTATATAACAGTCTACTCCCTAGATTTTATAGGAGATAACAGTATAACCCTTCATATCAAAATATCAAATTGACAATATTTATAAAAGTGGTAAAATTATTTATCTATACATATATATATATTTAAAAAAAATATATATAATAAAAATCTCACGGTCCGGATCGGTTAATCCACGGTTTCAAAATCAAAATCCGTGTCCAGACCGCAAGTCACAGGTTTTTTTTTTTTTGAATCCGTGTCCGGACCATTAATCCACGGTTAAAATCCAAAACGTGCGGATCGATTCGGTCCAGACCGGATTCACGGTTCACCGGTTTTTTTGAACAACCCTAACAGAATGAATGGTTCCATAAACAAATAAAAATTCCAGATTTTTACCTCTAGATCTAGAAAATAGTCTAATTACCATTATGGTAAGTCACTCTTTTTAATTACCATTAAAGTAAGTTACTCTTTTTAGAGTTTAGGTTTAGGGTTCACTTTTCTATTATATGGTTTTAGTCTTTTAGGCACTTTCATAGGGTACCTTAGGATTTTAGGCACTTTCATAGGGTACCCTAGGGTTTAGGTTTATGCACTTTTATCGGGTACCCTAGAGTTTAGGTTTAGGGTGCACTTTCCTATTATAGAATTTTAGTGGTTTAGACACTTTCATAGAATAACCTAGGATTTTAGGCAGTTTCATAGGGTACCCTATGGCTTAGGTTTATGCACTTTCATAGGGTACCCTAAGGTTTAAGTTTAGGGTGCACTTTCCTATTATAGCATTTTAGTGGTTTAGACACTTTCATAGGGTACCCTAGGATTTAGGTTTAGGCACTTTCGTAGGATACTCTATGGTTTTAGGAATTGAGGAGAGAAATTGTATTCATGTGCGGTGGGTAGAGAGAGAGAATGAGACGGAACAAATATTATTCTTGAACTGCCGGAATAAATACCTGAGAGGTGCATTTTCTGTTTTGGTTAGACCCGGCGGTAATTATGGTCACCAATTCTTTCAAAAAAAATTATGGTCACCAAAGATGACCGGCCCGTGCTTTACTCTAAAAATTCTAGAGAGCCCAAGACATTAGGCAGTGAAGTGCCTTGGGACCCCAATTCCGTGTAGAGATCGCATTAGCAAATGTCAATGGTTCTAAACCAACTACTAGCTCTCTAGAGCTTTTGAGAAAAACCAACAGATAAACACGAAAATGCGGTTTTTTTTTTCTTTTTTTTTCCGGGCAGACTTGAGCTCGAATGCTTTTTTTTATAAAATATTCTAATAGAGGAGAGTAAGAGGATAATTCTACTTAATCAATTCAATTAGACATGCTGATCAGTGAAAGGTAAGAGGACCCTCTTACACACACACCTTCAAACTTCCCGATGTGGGAAGCTAGCCTTGATATGCAGGCCCTCGAGAGTCTAACCCAATTCATAATGGTTACTCCCTTTGTCCCATTTTATTTGTCAATTTTAGCAGGCTGTGTCACTTTTTAATTGCTTATATCTTTCAATCTATAATTTTTTTCATGATTTTGATTTTTTTTTTTTTTTGCAAAAGAGAGAATTCATTTCACGAGAAATGCTATTACAAACTACCGGATAAAAAGACAACAAAATAAAAACAACATACAGACAAGAAGAACATAAAATAGAACCAATCGAGAACTAATCAAGGACAACATAATTCGTTTCATGATTTTGAAAACGTTGTATTTAGAACTAATCGAGAACTATCAAACAAGATCTATATTCCATATTTCTTAAAATCATGTTAGAAGATATAAACGATTGACCCACGTTTC
Organism: Gaultheria prostrata; assembly: GCA_036023075.1. Lineage (NCBI taxonomy): Eukaryota > Viridiplantae > Streptophyta > Magnoliopsida > Ericales > Ericaceae > Gaultheria > Gaultheria prostrata. The sequence goes on from JAXBDA010010292.1 coordinate 2,083, forward strand.
TTCGAAAATTGACAAACAAAATGGAACGGAGGGAATATAAATCAACAGATCAGTTATTCAAACTCATTTTATTGACTTCTTGAACACTCGTTTGAGATAAATTTTGAAAGCTCGTTAATTTTTCAAGCTAAATTTTGCAATTTGTCACTATTGGCTAGTTCATAGTCTTGTTTCAAGGCGGAGGATCTTTATTTGAGTGATGAATACTTTTGTAGTTCTTGCTTGCCTCGATTTTATGCACCGTTTGATCACAAGAAAATTAGTTAAAATATAATAAAATTGTCATTTAAAAAAAAGAACGACTGAAGAACGAAAGATGTTGAAAAAAAAGGATTTTTGACATACTCCAAGATAGCCAAACTTAGTAAAGGTAGGATAGTGTATTTCGTGAAACGGTGAAACCACCTTTAATGCTCATAACGTAGACGATGTCACCAATCCATTCATGTTCGGTCGACTATCCTTGAGGCTGGCCCAAGACTCGATCAACTCCGCCGTCTCGGGACCCATCTAAGACACACGGTTCACACAATATGTACTCGAGAAGTAGGGCATGGAGTTATGATGGTCACGGCATATACTCCTATATTGGTTGAGTACTCCTGAATTTCTACTCCATCCCAATTCCCAGAATCCCAATTCCCACCAAATCCATTTCGGGCCATATATGGTGATTCTTAGGAGGAAAACCATTAGCCCCTAAACCCAAGCAGGAAAATTCACATTTCCATATACTTTCCAAGTAAAAAGCTATACAAAAAGCCAAATTGTTGGAGAGTCTTGAATTTTTTGTTGTGGCTTGAGCGGTCTAAAAGCTGGCTCGAGCGACCTATTTGAGCTATAGGTCAGCTGAATGAAAGGAGCTGGCTTGAGCGACCAAAACGCGGTGGCTGAGCGTTTTAAGGTTTTTTTTTTTTACCTATTTTTTGTATCCTCTTATAAAAGGGGGACTTTGGGGGCTTCTAGGATTTTATCCTTTGTCTAGTTTACTTCTCATATTGTGTGGCCTCTCTAGACTTACGGATTACAGCCGGCTCTTTGTATCTCTTCTACTGAACTCTCTCTCTCTCTCCTCGCCCGTGGACGTACCCATCTTGGGGAACCACGTAAATTTTTGTGTCGTGTGTGCTTGTTGATTTTGTTTGCTTTCTCCTAACTTAGTCGCATGCATAGCGTTTGTTACAACAAACTAAACAACATGTCATCGTTTCTTTGGTTGGCTTTAGTTTTGGTCATGAAAATGGTGAATTATTACTAAGAAAAACAAGCGTAATAATTGGAAATATTCAAATATTCTCTTGTATTAATATCACACTTTTAGAAACAAGTTCAACCATTTTTTTTAATATTGTTGTACGTTAATATTGTTTTTGTGGATAACTAATAAAAATAATAATCACACAACGTAGTAGAGTTGAATTGACCCACCTTATTTAGGTGGGTAAGATTAGTCTAACTCACCCTTTTGTGTGCTTATCTGTCTTAAGCACTGCATGCAGATGCCATAGTATTAATATAAAGACTTGTGCTAACTGACCTGCTAATACTTAGTCTAATTATTTGGTTAAAAAGGTTAACCTCGAATTATAAAGTAATTGTTCACGATTTGTTATATACTACCTTATATATTTCCATGTATTCTCGATGTGGAATCTCACGATTAACTTTTTGTTATTATTGTTATGGGCAAAACTAGTTCATTAGGGGTATATATTTTTTTATAAGAAAAAATATATTATTTTGAGTAATTAGAGTTTATACATCTTGGTTTTCAAAAAAAAAAAAAAAAGAGTATGTAAATTATCTCAAAATTAAAGACATGTGAAGGTTAGCATTTATTTACTACTTTCAAATTCAGTTTAAAAAAAAAAATGGTCTTCAAATTTCCCAAGGTTGAATGGATGGTGATGGTCATCATTCGGAATTCCACTTTCTTAACTTTTATCTGTTCTCATTTCTTAATCTTACTTATTACTGCCATAATTGGGTATTATTATTCTGAAGGAGACATGTAAACCAAAATGCAATCATAGACCCCTCTAGCTATTGACATTATTGCTCATCACATTAATTTTCATTTCCCAACTTGGAAATCCGCACCCATCAATTAAAATGGCATTGAGCACCTGATTATCAACAAACACATTAATTGCACATTGCTGGAATGTTTGTGCACTTGAGGTGGTATATGGCAGAGAGGCCAGAGATCCATTGGATCATGTTTAATTCAACATTACAAATTAATCACTAATTTATTTAAAACATTTACTTTGGGATAATATATGTTCAACTCAATTTACGTGCACTCCGACTAGTCTTGAGGACCCAAGATTTATTTCAAGGATTAAGTTGTTAGAGATTAGAGGAAGAATTTGTGGAGCACGTACACTAGCTCATATACAAGGGTGGAACAAGGAATATAATCTATCCTGGGCTAACAAAAATTTGTACAGAAATAGGTAAATGTTAAAAAATATACAAAAGAAAAGTACAAAAACGTACACTATTGAAGTTGGACTTTACGATGTTTTAAAGAATAGAATTCATCTATTATCGAATCTGGGTCTATAGCTTCAACATGTTCTCTTTCAATGAAGACAATCATTGAATCCGCAAGAAATCTTTGAAACAAGCCTACTGGAGTGCATGTTTCTTTGCAACAATCTGGTCCATTTGGCTTGCTCGTAATGATCTTATCTTCAATAACAAAGTTTTGGTTGTTTCTGAGATTACCGATCTGATTAAAACCAGAGTTGCTTCAATCTTTCTCGGTGGAATACTTCAAGCTCAATCTCCCAGTCATCATCTCTCTTAGAATTCCAAGAAGGATTGACATTTGAAGCAAAAGCTATTAGTGGTCTCTATTGTTATCCTGTATTGGTGGTGGATTTCTTTTACATTTATCCTGTTTTGGTTTTTTTAGGTTTCGCGAGACCTTGCTGTGGTGTTGGTTTTTTTCGGTTTGTGAGGCCCCGCTGTGGCTGTAATATTCCAAATTTTAAAATAAAAATTAGGAATATTTTTAATCTTATTTTAACCTCTAATCTCATAAATTAGACTTAACTTTAATTTTGACCTTGGACTTATTATTGCATTGACCAATTTTGACCAACCCAATTGATTTTGACCTCACTATTTTAACTAGGCCTCTACCCTAACAACTAACTAGGGTTGACTAACACTAACTAGAGTTAGGAACAAGGATTATTATATTATAGTATATATATATGCATGTATAATAACATTTTTATTTATTATTTTTGCATGCCTAAAAACTATGGATTTGCAAAACCATAAACCACCTCTCTCCTTGATGGGACTAGACTCTCATCTCTGCTGAAAGTCCAGAAGTTGCAGCCTCTCTCTTCTCTCTCTCCCATCACTCTTCTCTCCTTACAAAAAAAATATACACTTGTCAACTTAGCCAATGCTACATGCAAGAACCCTCTCCACCCTTTTTATTCTCCCATTTCGTCCCTCATTTTCCCTGTAACTTTCAGAAACATAAAGTAGAGAGAAAGCTTAGAGTTCTTATGAGAAAATGGTTATTGAGGTTTAGAGAGAGAGTACAACTTGAGTTTCCGTATTTCACTTGAAAGCTCCACACTACATCTAAAATTCGTGATACCAAACTCCTATTCCATCACCTAGATACCCATACCAACCACCAATTCCATCCCACGAGCTCCAATCGAAAGCACCAATTTCATCTTCAACCTCCAACCAAAACCCACCACATTTTAAATTCTCTCTCCTCACTCAAAATCAAAGGCGATGAGACAGACGGTGGCGAGCAGTACCACCAGACGGAGGAGATAAGGGTCCAGACGGAGGAGAAAGCTTGGAACCCGTACTTTAATTAGAGCTCTGATCTATTTTAAGAAGTAATGTTGTAATCTGATAAGACTCAAACTTAATATTTTGTGGTTGTGATGATCAGACTGTACTTTTGTTAATTAATTATGAACTATATGTTTTAATCATTTTCATTATCTTAATATTGGATTAATTAACGTGTCCAAAAAATCGGGGAGTTACAAATTGGTATCAGAGCTATAGGTTCAACCCCTCAGACCTTGGGTAGAATGGGTAGATCACAAACCGAGAGTATAACCAGAGTAGATAACATTAAGTTATGTATAAATTAATTATGTGCTAAATATCTGTAAGTCCAGATATAACGATATCTGTTTTGTAGATGGACTCCAAAGCTGCATGGATGATTGCTAACGCCAAGAAATTAGCGGATGAAAGCAGATAAATGCAAAGGGTTAGGGAAACGCTGGGACCTGATTTCCCAATCTTCAATGATCCTTACTTTGAGATGATGTTTCCAACCATTCACGCATTAAGGCAAATGAATGGAGAAAACCCCCCCCATCAACAGAGCAAGCAGCTACTCCCCAAGAGCCAAATCAAGAGGTGGACTCTGATGAGGATCCGGAGACTCGAGAAGGTTATCATGATTGGCCTGGAGACTTCAATGTGGACGACGTCGAACAATCCATAGAATCTGTCGATGATGAGGAGGAAAACGATGATGATAATGACGATGGCTACTATCCCATGGCACCAATCGATGCTCATGATTGGAGGCGGAGCATGATTTTGCGCTGTTGCACCCGGAACCGCTGGCCCAAATGCCTCCGCCACCGCCCCAGCAAGAGGAAGAGGAAAACCTAGAGAGTGATGTAGATGATGCACCACCACCGCCCCCTCAAGCGGTGCGTTATCAGGGACCAGGATGGCTGCCATGGCATGGCCATCATGCGGAGTACCCAGAGAATACATTGGTCTATGTGGAAGTGCCACTTCCATTTCCCTGTCCGTGGAAACAGAGGGCCCAACCGTTCTATCTGGGGCCTGTGACAATCATCGAACCCTGCAAAAGAAACTACTATCGCATAGCAGTTCCAAAAGGCTTTGAGCTGTTTGTGGGAGAGCTTTTCCGATACGACAACGTGTCCCATCGCCGCCCCACCAATGAGAATCGCATCATACCTTTGGACGGCACCGTGGACTTTCAGAATCTCGACACTTACAAGGAGATACCAATGGCAATTGACGCACCAACAATCAACAGTGTCATGGAACCTCGTGGATGCTATTGGCGCGTGACATGGAGTGCATATGGGTTGGAGGAAGTCACTCGGGAACCGGAATCACGACTCCGTGCAGACTACCCTTATCTATTTTATCAGGACTAGGATGGGAGGTTAGGGTTAGTGGAGTGAACCTACGAGATGATGTAGGATTGAATAACAGTTGTTGTATGCTGTAGTAACAACAGATGAGTAGTTATGTTTGTGTTGTTTTCTGTATTAGACGTTGTTGTACCATGTGGTTTTTGTGTTATGTAGTTGCAATAAAAGTAACTCCTAGTATTTTAAAATTGTCATTCTTTATTACTTTTATATATTTCTAAACAAAGACACCTAGAACCACCCCTAATAAAGAATTGAACATGTAGAATGGTGAACACTCATAACGGAACTGACACCAACGCCAATGCTAGCAATGCCAACAACGCCAGTGGTAGTGGTGTCAACGACCAGCACAACATCGACATCAACGCTCAGCCCAACGGAAACCCCAATGGTCAGGGATTTATCATGATGCCTGACCTTGCTCAATTTTTCCAAACTATGGCTGTCGCTGCCTCCAACATGCAACAACCGCCTATTACGCGAGCTCAAGTTCGTGGAGAGTTAAACCGGAGCCAGCTATTGGATACATTTTGCAAGCGCCACCCCTCGATTTTCTATGGAGAGCCAAACCCCACTGTTGCAGAAGCTTGGTTGAAGCAAATTGAGAAATTGCTGGACGTGCTTAATGTAGAGAATGCTGCTGATCGCATAGCTTTGGCTTCATTCCAGTTTCAAGGAGAGGCTGATCATTGGTGGGATCTCGTCAAGAATACGCAGAACGTCCCAACAATGACCTGGAAGAATTTCGAAGGTGCGTTTAACGACAAGTACTTCCCGACTCCTATCAAGCAGGCAATGATCCAAGAGTTTATGGAACTGAAACAAGGCAATTAGACTGTCTCTCAGTACGCTGCCCGATTCGAAGAGCTTGCTCGACACGCTAACAAAATTGTACCCACAGATGAAGCTAAATCAAGAAGATTTGAGTGGGGACTTGATGGCGCCTACCGAAGTACGGTTATGTCACATGGCTACCGAACATATGCTGAGGTTGTGAAGTGTGCCTTATTGTTGGAAAGAGAAACGAATGACAAAAAGGGAAGCCAGAAGAAAGGCGGTCCAACTGCAGGAGGACCTATTCGAAATAACAATAACTGTGGGAGCTATGCAGCAAAACCTTACGCCCAAAACCAGTACCAACCCCAGCAGAACAACCAACCATGGAGGAACAACAACCACCAAGGCCAGAAACGAGGCCCGAATCCGGGACCGTACCAGAAACAGAAGCTTCAGTGTTTTCACTGTCACCAGGAAGGGCATTTCAAGAATGCGTGTCCCCAGCTAAACCGAACGGGAGGATTTGGGTATGGGGGACAGCAGCAGAAGCAGATGGGTTATGGAAATCAATATCCGAGTAATCCGAATCAGCAAAAACTGGGATGGAATCCGCAGTAAAACAAGCCCTACCAGAACAATGGGAACAAGGGAACTGGGAAGGCACCAATGAATCAGAATCAGTCAACCGGTGGTAGAGTGTTTGCACTCCAGGGTGAAGAAGATGGATATGATCCGGCTGTGATCCAAGGTACACTTATCTTGTTTAGTACATGTGTATAATGGGAGCATCGCATTCCTTTATATCTGCTACTTGTGCTAAATCACTTGGATTAGAGACTCAACCTTTAAGAGCAATGATGCACGTAACATCACCGCTAGGGGATAAGATTAGGGTGGGTCTGGTCTGTAAGGGATGCAGAATAGAAGTTTCAGGTCTAAGACTGACATGTGACTTACGAGTCATAGAGATGGCCGATTTTGACGTCATTTTAGGCATGGATTGGTTATCCACCCACAAAGCCAACATAGACTGTTACCATAAGACGGTGACTGCTTATTCGCCAGATGGCACTTGTTTTAAATTTAAGGGGGTTGGACAAGACACCTCAGCACCACCGGCTCGACGCTCCAGATGGCACAATAAACTGTTAGGATGGTTGGCAAGTCTGAGATTAGAAGAAGCAGATCGAATGGACCTAGGTCTTCTTCGAGTAGTGTGCGAATATGCAGACGTATTTCCCGATGAATTGCCTGGTCTGCCGCCACATCGAGAGTTAGACTTTACCATCGAACTTCAGCCAGGGACTGCTCCAATATCCATGGCACCTTTCCGTATGGCACCAGCAGAATTGAAGGAGTTAAAGATTCAACTACAAGCGCTTCTGGACAAGGGTTTTATTCGTCCAAGTACATCGCCATGGGGAGCACCGGCCCTGTTCGTTAAGAAGAAAGAAGGAACTCTCCGGCTCTGCATCGATTATCACCAACTTAACCGAGTCACTATCAAAAACCGTTACCCCCTACCCAGAATCGACGACCTGTTTGACCAATTAAGAGGGGCAAAGTGGTTCTCGAAGATAGACCTGCGATCTGGATACCATCAGCGGCGTGTTAGGGATAGTGACATTCCTAAGACTACATTTCAGACCAGGTATGACCACTATGAGTTTGTAGTGATGCCGTTTGGATTAACCAATGCCCCTGCCGTGTTCATGTGCCTCATGAACAAGATTTTCACCCCATATCTGGATCAATTTGTCGTAGTATTTATCGATGAAATACTGATCTACTCACCGACAGAACAAGATCATGAGCAGCATTTGAGGATCGCACTCCAAGTCCTCAGGGATAATCAGCTTTACACGAAGGCAAGCAAGTGTGAGTTCTGGATGAGAGAAGTCAAATTCTTGGGACACGTGGTCTCGGAAAAAGGGATCTCTGTCGATAACAGAAAAGTAGAGGCTATTATGAATTGGAAACGGCTAACCTCCGTGTTTGACATCAGAAGCTTCCTGGGATTGGCTGGATATTATCGACGTTTTATTCCAGAATTCTCTATATTGGCGAAACCAATGACTCGCCTCACGCAGAAAGGGGTGAGGTTCGAATGGAATGAACCTTGTGAGAAGTCCTTCCAAGAACTCAAGAATCGGTTGACCAGCGCACCGATATTAATAATTCCAGAAAGAAATGTGGGGTACGTAGTGTATTGTGATGCATCTAAGGAGGGATTGGGGTGTGTTTTGATGCAAAACGGCCATGTCGTAGCTTTTGGATCACGACAACTCAAGCCACATGTGGACACCCGTCGGGCGGCCGCCCACGCGATGGCGTTTCAATTTTGGATTTGAAAAGTGATTTTGGAGTCGCCACCCAGGTTTAAGGAATGAACCCGAGAAACCAAAAGATTAACTCATTATGCCCAATGGTTTTGAAAAATGGTTTCACCGGTCGTGCGAAAAACCTTTTATTTCCGGGCTCGGGGGTTTGGTTACGAGAGGGGAAGGGTTTTAATGCACCCCCCTCGCCCGGTCCGTGAACCGGTCTTTACTAAACAATTTGTGGGATATGGAAAATGTTTAGAATTTGATTTTGATCACATAAACAGGATGACAGCACATATGCAAAATAAAGCATAAGACAAGAAAAGCTAAGATGCTCGAGTACATGAATTATTACAAGTAAAATGATGATGATAGTATGCAAATATGATGAAATAAGTAATACTAACAACTTGACAG
>JAXBDA010010293.1:0-10803 GCA_036023075.1 Gaultheria prostrata
AGATTTTGTGACTTATATGTATTGATGTGACATGTCTCATATTTGTGCCACTAAATCTCATATTTGGTGCCACTAAATCTCATATTTGATCCATATGAGATTTTGTGGCACAAATATGAGATTTTGTAATTAGTCATATGAGATTTTCTGACTACCCGTATGAGGGTGCATACGGTACGCCCTTAGCCACAAAATCTCATATTTTGAGTCACAAAATCTCATATGGAATAATTTTTGGGGAGTGTGTACCGTAGCAACACTCAATCTTTCATTCTTTACTAACTTTACACTTCATTTTTCTCACTATTTCTACAAAAAAAAAATAGTAGGAGTATATTATAATACAAGTGAATTTCTTGCCTTGTACAGAAAAAAAAGGACTCTCGTTAAAACAGCACCATTCCCAAATCAAAATTCTGATTCTGTCACTGTGTGTGGAATGTAGAAAAAGTGCATCACATGAAATAAGTTCCAAAGGTGGAAGGATAAGAAAAACAGTTTGCTGCAAAAAAATTGCATTTCCACATCATGCTAAAGAAGAGGAAAGCAAAAGTTTTACGTCAAATATCCAGCACCTTGTGATACACATTTATGTTAACCCAGCTTCTGTATTTTCATTATACATAAGGTAAAATTTTGACATAATAACACATCGGTATTAGAAATACACGAAATAACAACTTTTTTACGATTGAAACCACACATTAAACTTTATTCATTTTTGTGTTTCGATTCCCGTGCATAGCACGGATTTATTGCTAGTATATACACAATACGTACACAAGCTACAAAAACTCTCCGAGAATAGCACCACGGCTCCTCCTCTCAGGACTCACCCTCTCCGGTCGGGCTACATTGCATACCCACACCAATCTCTCCCTCTCTCGCTCAGTACATATACACAGAAAGAGATAACCACAAAACACAGACTTAAAAGGCTCTACGCGTGATACAATTCGAATAGTAGCTCTGCCGACACCTAGGGTAATGATCCAGTTTCTCGCGCACTCCACTCACATGGGTGAACTTCAACATATTTGCTAATTCAAGAATACCGTTTCGAAATGATACATATATGTTGAATTATAAGTTTTTTCAATTAAACATAGAAGACAATTACTAAATAGAAGAACCAAGACACCAAGTGGAACATCTGTATAACAAGGAAAAAATGCTCTCTTGTTTATTATGAGCCCATTTATTGTGAGATAAACCAACTAAGGCCCCATTAGTTTGAAAAGAAAGAAAAGAAAAGCAAGAGATTTTTTAACTTTTTTTGTTTTAATCTGTTGTGGGATTCAATTGTCTAGCAATATTTCCGAAAATTTTGTCTTAAACAATACAAGATTTTACGAGAATTTTGTTGCTACAATAGGTTTTACACAATTAAATTATACATTTCAAGTTTCTATTAAATTTCTTTTATAAAATGGACGCATACAAAAACTGTCAGCAGCCTCTTGCTGAGGAGACAAATGGGTTCGTATCTCTCGGGAAAAACGAAGATTTCATTAAACGGTGTATGAAATCTTCCATTGTCTTTGTTTTTTGAGAATAACTTTTTGCAGACCGAACATCTGCCCCGTCCATCCCGAGATCCAATGGTCTGGATCAATACACTCTCTCTCCTCATTAAAAGTAAATAAAAAATAAAAAATCCGTGCATTTATCGGAGCAGTTGGATCTCGAGATGGAGGGCGCGGATGTGCAAACACATTCAGCAACACATATGGGTGTAATGCTTGGGCCGGAAGGAATATGTATCTGCGTAAATATGTACTGTTCTAATGACGTGGCGCTATGCAATTGGTTGGGCACTGAAAAATTTAATCTCAGGTAGGATCGAGTACTCCAGATTAGGAAAAGAAATCTTTTGGAAACTTTCTTTCCAAGGAAGGAAATTCTGATCAGGAAAGGAATTACTCTCAGAGTATGTGGTAACAACAGTATATAAGAGACAACACACATCAGAGACAAAACACAAGATTTCGAAAGAAATAAAAACACAAACAAAAAGCTTTGGACCGAACGAGAAGAATCTGCTTATCTTTTGTAAGTTTTTTTCTAATTTTCCCACACAATGCCGAAGGAAAGAACAGTCCCTTCTTCGCTCTCGTCTCATCGGTCCACCGCGTCTCCATATCCAGCCGCCAAGAAGGACAGAAATCTTGTGCAATCAGTTGAGAAAGACTGGGAAGAAGCAAAATGCCCAATCTGTATGGAACCCCCTCATAATCCAGTCCTCTTACTCTGCTCTAACCGCAAAAAAGGATGCCGCCCTTACATGTGCAACACAGGCGACCGCCACTCTAACTGTCTTGTCCAGTTTCTCAAATCCCCTAGGCATTCGTGCCCGTTATGCCGAGGGGAAGTGAGTGATTATATTGCTGTGGAGCCTGTAGTTTGCGAGTTTATGAATTCTGTACGGAGGACTTGCTCTGTCGAGATGTGTGAATTTACCGGGAGTTATCCGGAACTAGCGAACCATGCCAGCCTTGTACATCCCTCGGATGTGGACCCCGTTCGGCAGCAAAATTGGATGAGGTTGGAGCTCGAAAGGGACTTGCAGGATAGGAATGTCGTGGGGTCGAGCATTCTCGCTATCGCCGGCAACTTTGATCAGATGTATGATTCTTCAATGAGAAGTACATTGCCGATTTCTAATAGTTCATCACGAGTTCGTATAATGCGTATAATGAGGAGAACACCGAGGATGAGTGTTGGTGGTTTAGCTCCGGGGCACCAACTTGCAAGTAGAACATGAGAGATGATCACCCAAATTGAAGATATGCTTGAAGAGATTTCTATGGTTTAATAGCCTGATCGATCGGATCAGCCAAGAAATTCCATCTGGTGGCTCTCTGTTTGTTTTCGTTGTATTCTTTTCCATATGTATTAATTTGAGTTGCATAATTTTTGATCTTCATGAACGGTTTATTTTTAATCTTAAGATACATTATTACCATCTGGTTTTGTGAGATAGTAGTTGTTTTGGGACATGAGTAGTAGTAATCAGACTAAAAATACACAAGGAATTTGTTCCATGAAGAGGATTCTATTGGATTAATGTTTGGAAAGGCGTAAACGAGACAGTAAAAGTGTATTTGATTTATATCTCAAACTGTTTAAATCCGTTAGAGTGAGAATTGAGAATGCCAACTTAATAGCATTTTGAAGGATTATGTGACTAAGGTTACGTTCCCTTGTAAGATTTTCCAATCATTATAATCCTTTTGAAGGGCTATCGAACGTCAATCAATTCTTGTACACCCAATTTGAGTTTTCATTCTATTGTACAAGGCTAAGTTTCCCTAATTGTCTAACTGGACTAAAGCTAACAAAAAACATGAATTTCGAGATTGATCATTCTCCTCACATACATAAAAATCCAAATATAAGAAACAACTAATCTAAGGTTCATAAATTTCTATTAAATTTCTTTTATCAAATAGACGGATACAATAGAAAAGAAAAATCCATTCTCATTTACTTCTCCCAATGTTATTTTCTTGACAATAATGGTGTAAATTTGTTTTTTTCCTTCTTGTTGGTCAGCCGTTAGTGTAACGTAAACCTATTATGCCGGGTTGTATGAGGGTTACCTTATGGTCTTATATGGTGACATGATCACCACTTAATAGAAAATCGTCCATGCTGCAAGGGAGACAACATGATGAGATTGTCGAAGGATATGGACATTTCAGATAACATAATTGGTGACTCTTCATTTGTTACCAATGCAATCGGAATTTTCGTAATTGATCGATCCTAATAATTTATGTAAGAAAAATTAAATATGGAGCATTGAATTATTTTTCACTACCAAAAAATAAAATTCCTTATTATGCAAACATGAATAATATACACAAATATAAATTGTAGTGGGCCTAATGTATACATGCAATTACCGGGTAGTTTAAGCTTCAATGAATATACGTGACCTTTGTTAGTTACCTTGGCAAGCTTGTATGTCGCCTCTAACCTTGTACATCGTGAGATTTCCGTTTTTAATTACATTATGACATCATATTGCAAATAACTATGTCCCTTCCACACCTGAAATAGAAATAAATATCCGAAACTCTCATTTGTAGTGGGCCTAACATTGCGCGCAACACCTACACTAGTATGTATATATGCATCCAAAGAGCACCATTTCGCAAACCATAAAGTTTTAACTCTATGTGTGAACTATTAAACAAATAGTTCCAAAAGTATAAAATAAATCACAAATGCCTAATATTATACTTGCAAAAGATACAAGTACAAATCAATAAAAAAATGCAGACCTTTCGGTTGAATCAATATTAGAAGCATAATTGCCATGGAGAAGAGAAGCTTTGGCCGAAAATGGAAAATGATACTCTCTCCGTCCCAATTTGCTTGAGAATATAATAGAGACTTGAGAATTGGGTTTTAACGGTTAATTGTAACTTAGTTTTTAATTTTTTTTTTCCTTTTAAGATGCTTCACTTTTGGGCTTATAAAACATTTGGGCCTTTAGTTTTTGAATGGGTTCTACTTAATTAAAGTTAGTTGGAGTCCTATTTAGTTTCTATTGGGCTTAAAAAACTCCTATTATACTATACTAAACCACAATAGGAGTGGACCCTTATTTTGGCCCTTTGTTAGGGGCACCGCCTGCTGGGCTTAGGCCTTGTTTTCTATAAGATTTTATGAGATTTCCCCATTTTATAAGATTTTTATAAAATCTTAAGGGAAAATCTTACGGGAAACAAGGCCTTGCTGGCCCTGAGCTTTGTTCATTTTTTTCGTGGCTTTTAATCCAACCTAGGATAATTTTATCCTATACTAATAGTTGATCTGGAGTTCAAATATAAAATAAAAATTGGATCATGCGATTGTTGCCTGTGGATTTGGATTCAATAAAGGGTTCACAATCTTAGAAAATATTAGAGGGAACACCACCAATAATTCGTATTCACTTGAAATTTTGTTCTGGACCAACTTGCAAAGATACGAACACATCAAGAAACAAAGTTTGTACTATTACTTGTATTAGAGATCGATCAAAAACACACTAACACGCACATGCACAAACAAACTGAGCATGCAAGCAAACACAAAGAGATTTATGTGGTTCAGTCTCAATACTAGCTTATGTATCCAACAACTTACAACCAAACAAAGAAAATATCTTACCAAATAGATGAATCAAACCCTTCGAAATAAAGCTGAAACAGAGTACAAAACAGAAACAATTTCAGCTTCAAATATCACGCACAAGCTAGTGAAGATTGGAGACTGCACTTGATTCTTCTCCTTAGTCCACCACGTTGAACTCAAAACCTACACACATAGTGCACTCTTGTTTTTCCAATGAGACAAAACTGCAGTTTTGGCCAAAAAAGTTAAGCCAATTTTTTGTTTTTTGGTGGCTAAAAGGTTAACTTTTTAGGCACCAAAAAACAAAAAGCTAGTTTAACTTTTTAGGCCAAAACACACCTAAATGGTTGGTAGCGAACATGTGCTAGTCATGTGCCGAATAAGCATAGAGTCTTCTGCTCAACAAAGCCCACCAAAAAATACTAGCCCACAATTAATCATTTTTGGGCCAAAAATTTATTGGGTTTGTTTTCCATGGCAAACCCAACAAATCACCCCCTTACTCATGAAAAATGCACCCTTGCTTGGACTCTCGCGCTCCTTCACTCGGGTGTCTCACACCCCTTCACTAGGGTGCCTTGCACCCCATTTTCACTTCGTTAACCTTTTCAAAATCCATCACTTGAGTCACTTTCTTTTCGATGTTGCTCTCCACAAATAGAGATTCATTTGCTTGCATCTTTACACGCGACACTTGTTTAACTTGATGCATATCCTTTTTGCTTGCTTGGTGTCCAACATCTGCACTCCTCATCTCAATCTGCCCTTGAAGCTTGTACAAATTTTCAACCATTTTTTCTTGCAACATCACTCAATCATTCTTGAAAACTTAAAAAACTCCATCCCTTGATGCAAAGCTACAATGACTTGAATCTAATATTCCCAATGAAATTTGATTTTTCCACAACCCCGGTACATGTCGGGCTCCGGTCAACCTCACAAACCTTCCATCCGCCATCCGAAATCGTATTGTTCCTATTCCAACAACCTTATTCACCGTGTTGTTTGTCATCCTAATGGTACTTCCATCACAAGCCTCATACGAACAAAATTATTTTCTATTTGAACACATATGAAATGAACAACAGGAATACATAACCCAACCAAAATGATCCGTACCTTCAGAAGTCATCGTAAGCACATCATCCTTACATTCAGGGAAGCTCTCAACTATTGCCGCTTTGGAATTTCTCTTTCTCTTTCCCCTTTGTCGCTTTGAGCTTTGGGTAAAATTTCATAATATGTACCTCTTTTTCACAAATATAACACTTCATTTTGTCAACCCCTCGAGACTCGCCACCTAGCGAGTATGAGCGACCCCTTTGCTTTGACCCATTTTTCCTTTCAGTCGTTCGCCCTTTAGCTTGACTATCATATGATGTAACCATAACACGTTCCTCCGATATCCTCTCACTCCCCTTCCCTCGCACCGACTCGTGGGATAAGAGTGCAACAATAGCTGTAACGCCCCAAATTTCATAAACATAATAATCACATAATCCACGTGGAGGTCAACACCATCCACGGTCAAAGTCAAATTACATGTTCCAACTCAACGAAAGTCAAAGTTTGGTGTACCCGAACAATTACATAAACCAAATAGTCTTCACAAATTTCTAGTCAAAATACTTAAATTACAAGTTAAACGTTCATCTTTTCAAAAAAAATAGTACTAGTCCAAGATGATCATGTAACTCGTTCTATGAGCTTTCAAAAGAGTAGTCATGCATGCACGCCACACACCAAGTCATGTTCCTCTTTGCTGGGTACCTAAAAATTATAAGGGTGAGCTCACTAGCCCAGTAGGAAAACATCTATCTATTCTAAATGTAAATGAGATGCTCATGAGGTACAACAAAGGAAGGAAATTCAATAAGAGTAACCAAAGAAGTCACGGAAAGTCGAACATAGAAGAGTAGTTCAAGATTCGTCACATTAGATCAACAATCACTCCGTTGTGTCCAAAACATACCAAGTGTACCACTCATGCTCTCTATACACCATCATTATGCGTCTTATTCAATTATTTCGTTCAATATAATCCGGGCATACCATAAAGGCCCCGTGTCACTCCGGGCATACCCTTTCGGGCCTCGTGTCACTCCGGGCATACCCTTTCGGGCCCCGTGCCAATCTTTTCATCATTTAATATCATTTCATGCTCAATCGATTCATTTAAGTGTCCATTAGCTCAACTCAAATCAACGCTAAAAAATCCTAGTTCGCTCGATAACCGTCAACTCACGTCATTAAGTGTCAAACCCGTCACTTGAACCCCAAGGGAACTTAAGAACTCAACAAATATCTTTCATGATGTTCATGGTAGGTATCTTAAAGTGTTTGAAGTCAATAAGAACAAGTATAACATGTACGTTGCCCGATCGAAGGCCGAAAAAGGTCAAAATAGGCCAAAATTGGCCAAAGAGGAGTTGGATCGATCCACAGGCAGAAGTGGATCGGTCCAAAGTGGTTTGTTCCCAAAAAAAATACAAAGTGGATCGATCCATTAGCAGAATTGGATCGATCCAACTAGGTTTCGAGTGATTTTGAGCACAACTCAAGGGGATTTTGATGAGTTTTGGTTCAAGGGTTTTGTGAGAGCTTTGGAAGGTGAGTTAGGCCTTCAACTTGGGATCCAACAACAACAACAACAACAACAACAACAACAAGTGAATACAATGTAGGATTCATAGGTTATGTTCATATGGCATTTTCCCATTTCCAAAGTGATTAAAACACAAATTTCAATGGTTCTTTCAAAGCTTCAACAATCAAAGGCAATGGGGCATGATATGGTTCAATTAACAACTAAAGGACATGAAATTCAAGTATGGAAGCAAAGAGCTAGATAGAATTCAACACAATCTTGCTAGAACAAAGCCTCACAATCAAATTTAGCAAGATTTGGAAGATTTGAACACAAATAGGGATATACCCACAATCAATCAACATATTGCATTGAGAATTGATAGAGATTCCCCTACCTCTTGGGATTTTGACTAGAAATCACCTCCAAGTATGAAGCCCTAGCTCTAGCTCCAAACACCAAGCAAGATTCTTCAAATACCGGGGTAAAACGAAAGCACCAACACATAGATCTTAAGATTTTAGGAAGCTTTTGTGAAGGAGTTAAGGTTGGAAGTGAGGGATTGACTTGGGTTGGTGTGAGTTTAGTGAGGAGGAGTTATGGAGGAGAGAAGAGGAGGGAGAGAGGGGCCGGCCAAAATAGGGGGGAAGATTGGTCTCTCTCTCCTCATACACCACACAACACACACATATCTCTATAATTACACCTCAAGTCCAAATGTGACTTGTGTAAATCAAACACACCCTAATCAACTTATATCTCATCAACACTCCAACACTTAGTCAATTTTGCCATTTCATACCCTTCCCCACATTACCCCATTGTTATTTACGAAAAATAAATGTGAATTTCCGAGTCATTACAATAGCCCCATCAAGCCCGATTGTGTCTTTCCCAAATGTTAATGTAGTCCAGAGTTGCTCATATGACGGCGGCAATAAAACCAACAAAATGATTGCCCTATATTCCTCCTCAATCTTTCCGCCAATGGCTTCAAACTCTGTTAGTTGCTGATTGAACTCATCTAAATGCTCGTTAAAGTTTGCACATGGGAACATATGTAACGCAATACAATCATTTTTGTAACGATAACTAATTCATCAAAGACTTAGACCTGTACCTACTTTCCAACTTCCCCCAAATTTCCACCGGACCCGTTTCATTGATGACTTCTTGGAGAGTGCTATTCCCGAGATACAATTGAATAGTGTTATTTGCAAGCTCCCTTGATCTTCCCACTTGTCATCCTCTGTCCCTTTCAATTTTTAAGACTTCTTCTTAAGAGCCTTCACCAAGCCCTCTCTCGCCAAAATATTCTTCACCTTTTGTTGCAAAGAGTAAAATTATTGTGGCCATTGCAAGACTCGACTGCGAACCCGGTACTCTTTGCGCCATGACTTACCTTTTATATCCCAAGACTCGTACCTAAACTAATACCACTATTAGGGCTCGATTGAAAAACTCATTAACACGCACAAGCACAAATAAACCGAGCATGCAAGCACACACAAGCAAACACAGAGATTTATGTGATTCAGCCTCAATGCTTGTTCCATGGAAGAGAGAGAAATTTCCATTGTCACCAAGGTTAACCTAGTCTTCCCTAATCACAATTTACAACACAAAACACTGTAAGTGCCTGGTCAGGTAGGGCTGCAAATGAACCGAGCCGTTAGTGAACTGTTCGAGGCTCGACTAAAAAAAAAGTTCGTTCGAGTTCGGTTCGGGGACTAAACGAGCCGAACCTGAACTCAATTTTAGGCTCAATTATTAAATGAGCCGGACTTGAACCTGATAGTATTAGGCTCGGTTACGCTCGCAAACCCAGAGTGTATGTATATATCTCAAATATTTCACATATAACCTTCAACATGTATAAAGTTTTACATGTACATAATGAAAATTTATAAGTTGTACATGTATAAACCTTTGAAAGTACTATATACTTACATTTTAATATGTATTTATAATTTTGCATATGTATGAACTTATTTATGTACAAAATAAAATTTTTATAAGTAGCTCTAGACTTGTGTAAGAGTATAAATATCTAATAATTTTGACTTTTTAAGGCTCGTGAACTAGTTCGAGTTCGACTCAAACCTAGGGAAGTTCGGCTCAAGCTCGGCTCGTCAAATTTTCGTGGAGTTCGAGCTCAGCTCGAGTTCGCTTAAAAACTTAATGAACGTACCTGAACACTCTAAAGCTCGGCTCGATTCGGCTCATTTGCAGCCCTATGATCGGCCGGTGTTAGCTAGTAGGCACAACGATACGTAAGTCAATCTCAGATGAAGAAGAAGAAAGTACAAACCTAAGTGAATAGTAGTGTTGTACCTCATTGGTGTTTAGAATTGAACTATACATAGAGTGACTTAGTTTAGTCCTGAGTAAAGTTCATGCTTGGCACAAGCCTTAACCTTTTCTTGGCACAACGATACATAAGGCAATCTTAGATGAAGGAGAAGAAAGTACAAACCTAAGTGAATAGTAGTGTTGTACCTCATTGGTGTTTAGAATTGAACTATACATAGAGTGACTTAGTTTAGTCCGGAGTAAAGTTCATGCTTGGCACATGCCCTAACCTTTTCTTGGATTGACGTCATGTGTAACGCATCGAGTACCACGTGACCGAATTAATCCTTCGAGTTACGCTAGGACTAGTTTTCGTCTTCATTTGGGTCGAACCGTATCTGACCCAGCTCCGTGAATTCAGGCGCTTGGCTTACGCATGTGGATAGGCCGCAGTGGCACCATCGTGTTGGCCCAACGAGTATGGTTCGATCGAAGAACTGATAATCTGATTAGAATATCTGACAGATCATCAGGATTTTGTGGGGAGAGTGTTCGGGAGCTTTCTCGTTAATCAGAGCTATAACACATGCTGAATCAGAATTCACCTCCATCGCCACCATTTCTTCCTTGTGGATTAGCTCCAATCCTCTGAACAAGCCCCAAAGTTCAGCCTCTAAGCTTGTGCACTCCTCCAATTTTCCCAAATAGCCTAGGATCCAATGGCCTCTTTCCTCTCTGAAGACTCCTCCAAAACCAGACTGTCCCGGGTTCCCACGACTGCTCCCATCTGTGTTTAA
>JAXBDA010010294.1:0-10803 GCA_036023075.1 Gaultheria prostrata
TTTGACAATTGATCAAGTAAATAACAGGAAATAAATAAAATGAAATTAACAGGACTACAAGGAAATAAAGTAAAATGAAGGGACTAAATGTTAAATAAAGCAAAGTTGAGGGAAAGAGAGCAAATTTAAAAAAAAGGGTAAATCGCACCAGAAAATAAGAAATCAGGGGGGTTTTTTTACTGGAAAACAGGGGAAAACAGAGGAGAGCCGTTCGGCTCTCTGGGAGGGCCGTTCGGCTCTGGGGGAAAAGCCGTCCGGTCTTACACAAGGGCCGACCGGTCCTCTGGTTGTTCTTTACAAAATGTTTTCTATCCCCTGGAAGGATGGAGTTTTGACTTGAAAAATCAGTTTCTTTTACACAAAAATTCTCCTAAGAGGAGTATTGATGTTTGAAAAATGTTTTGGAGAGAAAATGTACTCCGAAAGAGGACTGAACCACGCGATTATGATGAAAAATCGCTCGTTTCAATACTTTGGGAAGATTTTTACTGTAAATAAACTTTCCCGGATCCAAAAATAACTACTGGAGTTATTTCGAATTCGGGAAAGATCCCTCAAAAGACCAAGGTTATGGTACCCGGTCCTAGAAAATACGATTTTATACCTTGATCAGATTGATTCAAACACCTGAAAGAAGTTTGTTTTTCCTCGGCTTGGATTCTCAACACTTCTGAAGATTTCTGGAGTTGAATGGGAGGATTTTTACACGAGATATCTTTTCTTTTGCGATCTCCGGTATTGTAAGCGTTCTGTTCTGTCTCTTGGCCGTATTTTGAAAGCAAGGGAGCGGAGTCGTTATTTATAGCCGCTCGGGTTATCCACCGGATCACGCGAATTTTTTTCGTCATCATGATATTCCCCGACGCGGGGAATATATTCTCTGAAATAAATCTCTGAACCCGGATTTTCAGACAAGACAGATAACAGACAAAGCCGGTCGGCCCCCAAGGAGGACCGTCCGGTCCTGAAATCAGCGTCGTCCGGTTGTTGAGAGGGACAAAGGCCGTCCGGTCCAGGCTATGAAGCCGTCCGGTCGTCCAAACCTCACTTTTGAGAATTCTTTGTTTGTTCTTCAAATGGTTTTAAAGGCGCGATCGATCATTTCAAGGTATTCCACATATTTTCTTTTATTCATCATCGGGGATGCACAAGTCATCAAAATTGGGGTGTCTACACATCCAAAGACTAAACTAGATGTTCAATACATCGAATTTTTTTCAAAAGTAATCGCCAACCACAGTTATATCAAAAGTAATACCCAAAAACTATCTTTCAAACTATATCTAAGTCTGCATATTTGACCTTAATTCATTTTAACTAGTAGAAGTGCCACCCGAAGTGTTATCCTCATTTTCCCTACCTTGAATTAAACCCGCAATGGTGGCTGGATCAACACCAGAAGCCAGCATGAGCATCAACTTATCCAATTTTTTACCATAATCTGCTATGACTTTTCTTTGCTCAGCCATAATTTTTCATTGATCAGCCACTTGTTGCTTAAGAGCAACTACCTCTGAATTTGGGACTCCTTGAGACTGTGTACCTAATCTGCTTATGTGAATCCCATATCCCTTCAAGTAGCCCGATCTCTTCCCAAGCACCTCAACAGAAACTTGTTCCTTTGATAGAGGATTTGTGACATCGGGATGCGACTGCTCCTCAGTCATTTTAACCATCTCAGCCTACGTCAATAATACGTAGAGAAAATAAGACATGTAAGAACAAAATAAAGCAACTGGAGCCAAAACCCAAACATATAAAGTAGCACTTGGAGCCAAAACCCAAACATTTAAAGTAGCGGCAATTATCATGCTTGAAGGTATCATGCTTGCTATTTTCAGCAGCTAAAAATAGTTTTCTACACTAAAATCACATAGTTTTAGCACCCAGAACTACTATTTTTGGCATCAAAACCCAGTTTTGAGGACTTAATAGTACAGGTCAAGGGTTTGGATTGTCAAAGAAATACAAGTCAAGGGTTTGGATCCCAATATACTCAAGTCATGCACACATTCAAGAGGCGTGGGCTTATTCCCAAGCAATCCAAATCTTGCATCTGAACTGACTAAAATACTTATACAATCAATTCTAGTTGATCTGACTGGTCAACAAAGATACAGAATATTTGCACATCCTCATATTTTGCAAGGAAAACCCAAACCTTTCCGCTAATCGGTGGCATCATGGTACTCAAGTTTTCAGGACGTAATAGTACAATTACAACAGCCACAACTTGTTTCTATATAGTATTAAAAATGGAGTTAAGACTCCTTACCGCACGTGGCGTGTCGGACACGGCGACACGCATGTCCCACACGGGGACACGTATTGTGGCGTGTTCCCTAAATTAAATTATATTTTGGGCAATTTTGCACTCGCAGGTTCAAGCCCAGCGGTATGGTATCAGTTTGGGCCTCGGCAAGACCAGGACAAAGTTGATACAAGAACCAACCAAAACTAACAAGAAAATCTGCAAATACGGTAGTCAGAGTATAAGTAATTCCAAAATAGAATCCACCAGAGTATTGTGACAGCAACTTGTATTCTGGATGGTGAAACATTTCCATCCAATAACAGCAGTAGACATATCAGCAAATTTCAGCACATGAGAATGTAGCAGTAGACTTTCTCAAAATAGGCTTTTCTTTGTCCAATTCAATTCGGTAGGATGGCGAGATCTTTTGCTTCCCGTAGTATCCTTTCCGAATTCGACTGGTCGCAACCTATCCAGCTGAGCCTTTACCTTTTCCATCGATAATTCCAAGGATTTCTTGGCAAACTCATACGAACCGTCAAACTTCTTGTCCTTCGTCCAAGGGTGGTCCTCAGGCAAGTAAGCTCGATGACCCACCCACCAAATCTTATCAATCAACTTCTGCGATAAAGGACTATCGTTGCAAGTGGGACAAGCCAAATAACCTTTTATTCTCCACCCAGATAAGTCACCGTGAGCGGGGAAGTCATGAATAGTCCCTATTACAGCAGCATGCATTCGAAAAGTTTCCCCATTTGAGGCATCATAAGTCATAACACCATTCTTCCATAACTCATTCAATTCGTCGACCAAGGGCCTCAAGTAGACATCGATATTGGTCCCCGGTTGATTCGGTCCAGGAATAAGTAGTGGCATCATAAAAAATGGATCCTTCATGCATTTCCAAGGTGGCAAGTTATACGGTGTCAATATCACAAGCCACATGCTATAGAATGTGCTCATATTCCCAAAAGGATTGAATCCATCAGTGGCTAGACCAAGTCTTACATTGCGGGTCTCCTAGGAAAACTCAGGATACATCCGATCAAATTCCTTCCACTGGGGGGCGTCAGCCGGATGCCTCATTTGGTCGTCATCCACCCGTTTATCATTGTGCCATCTCATATCTTTAGCTATCTCCAAATTCATGTACAGTCTTTGTAACCTAGGAGTCAATGGCAAGCAAGGAAGTATCTTGTGAGGGATCTTCTTACCCGTACCATCACTGACCTTGTACCTAGTACGGAAGTTATGATAAAGTCATGGATACAAGTTACGATTAGAAAAAAACAGTTCGATTAGACACAATGTATTGGGTGCTTTTAACATAATCAAGAGACCCACACCTATCATGATGAATGATCTGTTCACCAGTTCGTTATGTTTTTTTTCCCTTTATTCCATCATTACCATATTTCTTTCTTCCTTGCTTTTAGCTTTCTCCAAAGGTACCATGGACGTTTGATCCCATTTTTCAAAAGAAGATGGGAAGGGTGTTCAACAAATGATTAAGATCCCCATAATTAGTAGGGATGAGCTAATCTCTAATATTTGAAAATGGATTGGACTACTCAGTTTGATGTCTGCGGGCCCTTCTCAGGTCCACTTTTACAATCTAAGTTGTTCACGTTTTAGAGCTTGTTGAGAAGAAAAGCTCCTAACTTTACAACTTTAAAACCATAAGATGAATTCACGGATTCAGGACAAACTACTAAAATACTAATCTAAATCTCCTCTGTTGTTTACCAAACAAATTAGGATATCGAAGAACAGAAGAAAGTATTAAGAATTTCTAAACAAATTTCTTGAATTTAGCAAATGTACAGATATAACTAATTAAAGTCTAGATATACATGCAATGTCTGGCTCCATTCGTCTGCCTCTTAAGGAGACATTAACAAATCTATAAGATTAAAAAAGTCCTACTGGTACAATTATCCATAGTGCAAAAGGCACTCATTAATATTTAATTAGGCTATGACAATATAGAACACCACTATATATTATTTTAGAAAACCCACGTGAGAAATGCAGCGTATGATGTCCATACATATGAAGACAGAGAGAGAAGAGGCTGTTCCTATCCACGCATATAAATGTCTGCGCATTAGAGATCTGAGGCTATAGCTACTCTATAATTATAATGGTCTAAAATTCTCTCCCACCATCACTTGGTTGCTAAAAGAGAACATCAGAAACAAAAAAAAAAAAAAACTAACAAAGTCATATTTCCTGATCTTACTGGATGAATTACGGCTCAACTTGGCTCGGTAAGAAAACAAACAGATGACGAACGACAAGAAAAAAAATACACGAAATCCTGAGGGCATGATAGTGTTGGGCGTCTACAGGAAAATAAACAAAAAAGCCCAGAAATTGGAAGAATACCAGTGGTTTCATCCTCCATGGTGGTGGTGCTGGAGAAAGAAGATGCAGGGGAAGCCGAGTTAGGCGAAGATGGGGGCGTAGTGAGAGCTTGATCGGAGATGACGCTAATGATCTTGGTAGAGAGAGAGAGAGAGACCGTCAGAGCTTGATTGATATGTATTCTGGCGTGAGTTGGAGAGGCAGAAGTGATTGTATAATTAGGGCTTTAGAAACTACATCATTTTGGCTTAGATATCTTGGCTTATTTTTTGTGCCTCCATGAAACGATGTCGTTTTATTTAGTGAAATTTTTTAACCGCTCCTAAATGAGAAGGAGCCCGCTTGCGCCAAAGGAAAATGGGCGCGCCAAAAAAAATGTACCTTTCGGCGATGTAAATTGCCTCGCCAAATGTGAGACTTTTCGGCGACAACATTTCTCATCGCTGAAAGTAGCCCATACATGCTCAACGCCAACCCGTTCTTGGTCTATCGCTATTATGGTCGCCCATTGTTGTGCCAAAAAACCCCGCCAAACTAAGGCACCTTTAGGCGATGTAAATACAAACTTTCTCATCGCGGAAAGTAGCCGATACATGCTCAATTGTCCAATTTGTTATAGTGAGTGTAAACAACTTTTTTTTATGCCCACATAATTTCATTATCACTATGGATTTTGTTTTAAAGATCTGGCTTAGTAAGTTTCAAAAACATTTTTTTTCCCCAAAATTGGACATGTACAAGAAAAGTTAAAATTCTTTAAAGTTCTAACTATACATAATATGTTCCATTCGAATAGGATAAGTCTTCAAAAAGTTGAAAGCTCTTACGCGCGTGAAAAAAGGCTTCGACAGGAGAGGATAACATGGGCAGGCCTAGGTGGGTACACCCTCACAAAAGAGGGCGGGCAGTCAGAAACCCTTTTTTGTTGGTATCTGGTCCAATCAATTAACGAAGATTAGTCCCACTGTTCATTGAGGGCTTTAAATGTGACAATTTGATTTAATAAAATTTCAAAGTCAATAGCCAATTATCCGAGCAAACAAGAGAATGATATATGATCTTCAATTAAAGAAACTAAGTGCACGAAAGTACTAATTCTGCTAATTAAACAAAAAACAATGAGGAAATAAAAGTAAAATTTGTGCTCCTTAAATAGCCTAAAATCAATAAAACAGAAACCAGTAATCCTCACCTCCGACTTTTACTCTCATCCTCACCACCCCTATTCCTTCCTTTTGACCGGAAATTAAGTATCATTGACCAGACAACAACTAAATCTCCCTCCCTCCCTCTCTCTATCGCCCCTATCTCTCCTTGTAAAATGGATGTTCGATTCTGGATGACCCTCCTCCTGGCCATGGTCGTGGTGGTGGAGCCATCAGCCATTTACGGTGGAGGTGATGCTCATTATCAGCACGGTTCAACGCTTTCCCATGGTTGTGTTGCGTGTAACGACCAAGTTGGGGATGGCATTGGGAAAGTTGAAGAAACGATCGTGGCTTCTGAGGGTAGCCGAAGAACACTTGCTGAAAGGCACAGGTTGATCAGCCTCAGAGTTTTCAAGAAGAACCACATTCCATGTCACCATCGCGGTCAGTCCTACTATGATTGTTACTTCGGTGGAACGGCCAGTTATTAAAGATGTGGTTCCTCAAAATTCCATGTAACTAGCAATGAAGCAATTTGATCTTGTACATCAGAAAACTAAGTTATATGGAAGGAGTATGGGCATATGCTCAAGTGTCAAATTCATCTTATGGGTCACATGTTACATAAATGGAGACCGGGTAAATTGCCCATATTTCCTAATATATACGTTTTTTTTTTTTTGTTAACATTGCATTTATATGATGTCACATAACATTTCACGTGTAATATTAGGGTTTTAGGCATAGTAAGATGATAAAATTCTTTTACAATATTCATTGAAATGCTTATAATGAAGCTTTCCGGAGAATACTTGCAATCCAGTAGTTTGTCTAAATATCTAACCTCTCTCACTATAACGAGCATTTGTACGCATCGATCAAAGGGTCATGTATAAACGGGACACACATTTTGGAGGTAGGAAGTTAGCTTTAAATGTTGAGAGAAAATCTTAAGAGCGGATTAAATTGAAATATCTCTAGGTGTGAATTTCGTAATTATTCGCTCATAGTGATATTGTTGGTCCTGGCTTTTTACGCTAGGCACCGAAGATGATGGAGACGGACTGCATGACCAAAATGAAGATCTTGCTGTCAATCAAAAACCGGTGAAAGACCAGGACCTCAACCTAGACCTCTAGAAGGCTCTATTTACTTTCATACGTATTTTGAGGCGATGTAATCTTAGAGCATCCCCAATAGCCTCCGAAAAATTTGAGCCAGAAATGCTAGTGAACAGTCTACTTTTGTCATTTTACTTACTCGCATTTTTTCAATACTCCAACAATACTATCTACTCTACATATACTTCATTAATATTATTTTTTTATTTTCTAATTTCTTCTTCCCCATTCCATTTTTGGTTTGAAGCCCTAACAATTTCCTACGAAGTTTAATGTGTGTGTGAGTAGGTTTGTAGTGGAGATGAACAGTTTGGAGATGAATTCATTGGAGGATCCATTGACAGGGATCATGTGCCATTGCAATCTTGGGTTCCCTCAGTTTTGGGAAAAATTGTTTAATTAGCAATGAGAGTTGCGAAACCTGGAATTGGCAATGTGATTTAATTGGAATGGGATCATGTGTGAGTACTGGAGTATTAAATTCTGAAGTTAAATCCTATTTCCGCTGCGTTAATATGATAATCTTTTAAATCATTCAAACTTTCCTTTTAAATCATTCAAACTTTCCACAAGAAATGATTTAAATAATGCTTCCGAAAATCGGGGTGTTACAGAACGGGCAAACGCTAATCTTTTTGAACGGCAAAGAATTTTATTAATCTCTAAAGAAAACAAAGATTAAAAGAAAAGAGGAGCATAGAGCATCATAGCAATGAGGAAAACCTCGATGCAAACAGAGCAACCTCAACCCTAAAAGAGAAAAAACAGGCTAGCAAGCTGCCAACCAAAATAGAAATTACCAGGACAAACCCGGGGATGAATACAGCAAAGTAAACAGAGGTTACAATTAAATAGCTTCCAATGAGCTTTAATCCTAAAGAGGAATCATCCAACGAGAAATCCATACCCCTTCTTTGGATTCAATCCAAAATGCAACTCTGGAGAGTATTAGATCAGATGTCTTGTTCCAGTTCGGAGCTTCATTCTCAAACATAAGTTTATTTCTCACATTCTCCAAACGGACCACAGAACTGCCATAGGTATTGCATCTAGGGGTGGGCATCACGTCGTAGTGTGTCGTATTTGTATCGTGTCATCTCGTGTTCATGTCAAAATTCTCTCAACTCTAATCCGATTTGTTTAGCTTTTCGTGTTATCGTGTCGTGTTATATTTGTATTTCGTGTCAGAAATAGCCGACCCTAACCCGTTACCGTGTCCTATGATAAATTCCCGTGTCGTATCGTGTTCGTGTCATGTCATCTCGTGTTTATGTCAGAATTCTCACAACCCTAACCCGAGCTGTTTTATATTTTGTGTGGCAGTTTGGGAATTTAAAATTATGAGCCAACCTCAAGAACCCATCAATACCAAAAGTGTTTCTCTTCCATTCTGTATTCTGTAGAATAGATTAGTAATGTAAATTGGCTGGAGATAAGAACGGAACGGTTACATTCTTTTGATCTTAGCCAAAAGATACTGTTTGGATGAACTATTGAAGGAAAAAGAAAGGCAATTACAGCGGGACCAGGTTTAGTTGTGGTTTCCACGAGAAATTTTTCAAGGGTCTTGCTAATGTGTGTCAATTTGGCACATAATAAGTATACAAACAAACAAAAAAATATACACTCCAATATACTTTTTACATATTTCAATACACTTCAAAATTATTTCTTTACACTTTTTACACATTTCAATACGCTTTTTCAACTTTAATTGGGCACACGTTAGCATTTTCCATTTTTTAATACAACTATATGTTATGTATGACATTCCTCTCACATTGGGATAGGACCTACACATGCATGAGACTCAATATCTTAAGTCATTTTATGAAATCTAGATTTCAAACCTTACGAATAACAGTCTGGCAATTTTTTTGTTAAACTAATTTTTGACAATAGCAAGACTTGTCATATTCCTATGTTGTTAAACTTTAAGCAAAATTTGAAACATTACTTTTATGTTTATAAGAAGTCAAATGACTTTGGCACTCCAAATTTTGATAATAACACTACAATATTTCTCTTAAGCACTCATCCCCCTCCCCAAGTCTCCTATCCTAAATCAATATTACCATTATGATTTCATCCTGTGTGTTTTGAATCTTTATGATTCCATCCTGTAAATGGATTATGAGACCATTATGTCCTTATTAATTAATTTAGTATTATATATTCTATACTAATTATTAGACCAAATAATCCGGAAAAATAATAACCATTCACGTCATTTATTGATCCATTAGCTGTCCACTAAATCCAGTATTGCAATCACAATCAAGTTTTCTTTTCCATACTTATTTCAAGATATATATGGTTACTAAAAATAAGGGAGAGTTAAAAACTGTGATTATTTCCATAAATGTGTCATCCCAAGCTATCAATCATAACTAATTTCCATATCTTCAGGTGAAGTTAAATTTCCTACTTCAAATTTACTAATCCCAAGCAATCACGGAATGATTTATTTCGATATCAGCAAGAGAATTTGAAATTGGAAAAATATTTGGACACACCGATATATGGTACAGGATATGAGTTCTTGATTTATCACGAGTACAGGATCAATGGAAAGCCAATAAACCATGTTTCCAATAGGGAATTGAATACATTAATATCCACGTTAAAACACCAATAAACCATGTATTTGTATCTGAGTTTCTCATAACACAAAAACATCCACATTAAAACAAACTATACCAAACCATTTTAAAAAACACCGAAATCAGCTTCTATATTACTCAGAACCCAAAGAATTAATCGTTCTGGATAGAACTAAAGCATGCAACACAAAGCATCATTACTTTGCAAGTTTAAGATCTTTATTTTTTTCCCCCTTCACCAACTGCACAACCTTGTTTTCTACTACCATTTGCCGCATCGAGATTGACACCCTTCGAATGCTGACCCACGAGCCATGAGTTCAACTCATCATTCAGCCTTGGACCCGTTTTTCCCTCTTGGTTTTAGTTCCTGTCAGTCACAAGGTTTGTAAAATTAGACCATCAAATAGTAGAAGAGTACACTATCATTGATACCCAATAAATGATATTTTTAAGCTTGTCGTATGAGAAACAATACAATCACGGTGTACAAATAAACCACATTTTTCATGGATTTCTGATTTACGATTCCCTATGGTGGTTTATTGGTTTATAATATTCCATTGATTTTTTTTAATATTTAGGAAATAGTAATCATACATCACTGATTCACCACATATAAACTTTTTATACCGTAAAACATGGTAAATCAATAATCTATGTAGAGCTTTTCTATCATAAAAGATGTAGGATTTTTCTAATAAAAGAACATGATTCATTAGTTTACCACATCTACTGCGGAATAGTACAGTAAACATTGGAAGTTAATAAACCACTATTATGTACTAAGAATGCCCAATTTTTTCTACAAACTTTGTGCATGTGATTTATGATTTTTGCCGTAGTTCCTTATGGTTTCATCCAAAAATTCTTGATCGAGCAATCATGGTTAAAAATTTTTTGGGAGCCATTGCGCGAGCCAAATTCATAAAGGGAAGTGAAATAAATATTTTACCATGATCTTTCCTTTATGAATTTTGCCCGCCCAATGGCTCCCTTAAAATTTTTAAAAGATACATCACTGATTTACCACATATAAACTTTCTATGCCCTAAAACATCGTAAATCAATAATCCATGTCGAACTTTTCTGTCAAAAAAGTTTACCACATCGATTGCGAAACAATACGGTAAAAATTGAAAATTAATAAACCATTGTTATGTACTAAGAATGCCCAATTTTTCCTACAGACTTTGTGCATGAGATTTATCTTCTTGTAAAGGAAAACCCTACCTTCCAAAACAACATTACCATCATTTATCTTACCACCATTTCAGATTAAAATGATTGTGATTCGAATAGGATTAGTA
>JAXBDA010010295.1:0-10802 GCA_036023075.1 Gaultheria prostrata
TTTGTCCTAATATAAAGTTCACTTGTGTTTTTTTTATTTTTTTTAGAAAAAATCAAAATGACACCTGAACTTTACACTCAATGTCACACACACCCCTAAACTTTTTTTCGCGTCAATTAGACACCTGAACTTTGAAAAGGCCCCTGCCGTTATATTCCGTCCATTTTGGGACGGAAATTTCTTGGATTTTTTGTTTGAGATCAAATTTTGATAATCCGAACCGTTAGATGTGTTTAAAACATG
Organism: Gaultheria prostrata; assembly: GCA_036023075.1. Taxonomy (NCBI): domain Eukaryota; kingdom Viridiplantae; phylum Streptophyta; class Magnoliopsida; order Ericales; family Ericaceae; genus Gaultheria; species Gaultheria prostrata. The sequence continues at coordinate 244 of JAXBDA010010295.1, forward strand.
CTTTTATGGTTCAACGCGAGGATTTGTCAAAAACAAATACCCGGACGGGCTTGATCCGAGCATTTTTTGATGAAATTATTTCATCGAAAAATGCTCGGATCAAGCTCTTCCGGGTAATTTTTTTTAACAAATCCTCGCGTTGAACCTTAAAAACATGTTTTAAACACATCTAACGGTTCAGATCATCGAACGAAAATTGCTGATGTGGCACGTTTCTCTTCTATACTACGGTGCGTGATTTTTTGTTCGAGATCAAATTTCGATGATCCGAAATGATCCAAACCGTTAGATGTGTTTAAAACATGTTTTATTTTATCGAACAATGCTCGGATCAAGCCCTTCCGGGTATTTGTTTTTGACAAATCCTCGCGTTAGACCTTAAAAATATGTTTCAGACACATCTAACGGTTCGCATTATCGAAATTTGATCTCGAACAAAAAATCCCAACAATTTCCGTCCCAATATGGACGGAATATAACGGCAGGTGCCTTAAAATGGGCATTTTCAAAGTTCAGGTGTCTAATTGACGCAAAAAAAAGTTTAGGTGTGTGTGTGACATTGAGTGTAAAGTTCAGGTGTCATTTTGACTTTTTCTCTATTTTTTTTGACGGTTGAAGTCTATGTATTTTTTTGAGAATTAGCTGAAAGTTGAGGGTTTTTTTGAAATTTGTCCTTATATATGTAGATACTACATGCCTACATGGAAAAGATCCTAGGGCTTCTTTCCCCGATCGAAAGACGGTTTAGGTCCCTGATCATAAACCATTTGCCTCAGCTGCAAACGTCAGGTTTATTCCTCTCTCTTACCTTTTCATTGCTCCTCATCAGCCACAAAAGTTCTAGTTTCTTTTTCAGCTTTGTCGTTTGTCCCCCCTCCTAATTTTGATTTCACAAATAGACATGGCTTCCTGTGAGATTTTGTCTGCTTCTCAATCACCGGCAAAGAAGCAACGGTGCGAGGGGGCCCCGCAACCCGAATCTCCATTGGAAGAAACAGAAGACCCTAGATCAAAAATTGAATTCTATACCTATGATGAAGATGTGGAAGATGATAGTGATGGAATGCATGAGATAACTCAGAAGGAACTGGATGAGTATTTAAGACAGATAGAGGAAAGTGATGTGCGTTTGCTTCATTCCCCTTCTTGTATTATCAGGAGATTTTCTCCCTTTGGTTTATTTCTTTCTAAACTCTGTATTTTTTTATTGTCGAATATTTTGATCACAGGGCTTCAATGTCATGCACTTCCCGCGTTCCTTTGCGTGTGGTAAAATTTGTCCTATTTTGAACATGGAGTGGGATGGTAAACACCTCAAATCTCATTCACAGTTAGCACTCCAGCAATACAATGACCAAGAGGTGTGTGCTTTTCAATTTAAACTGCTTTGTTCTTGGTTTTTGGTTTCAAATGGTTGTATTAATATAATACAATGTAAGAACACAAACACACACACACACACACACAATGATGTTGGTTAATAATTGATAAATATTTATTGGGGGCGGGGGGCCTGTAATTTTAGAGTGACTGTATGGGCCTAGCATCAGGCGCCCATATTTGACGGTATCTAGATGTGATTCTCTTGTGGTCTCCGCAGAGCATTTCTCACTGAAAGATGTGTGTGCAGAAAACGAATCTGGAGTTTGTGAAGGTTGTGAAGGCAAATTGGGAGGCTGTTGCTGGCTTTATTTATTACATTACCTTTGACGTCAAGGACCCTGATGCTGTTGATGGTCGCACTATGGAATTTCAGGCTTGTGTGTGGGATGGGATCTCCAAAACTACCATAGATTTCTGTAGGCCAAAACCCCATCGAGGTGAACAGCCTAATTTGGTTTGATGGTATTTTTATCGATTCTAAGAAGTAGAGCTGTAATGTTTGTAGTGATTTGTTGTTGACCGGGCAGATTGTCTATAACTACCACTATGTTTTATGTGTTATGAAGTACTTGACAATGCAAAAAATAGAGTCCCAAAAGAAATAATCCAATCCGTTGCAAAATGAGAGTGATCTTAATATCTTATTAAACTGAATTCCAATCCAACCATCTAGGTCATTCTAACCCTTAAGTGTTAAGAAAAAGGTACGTGCAGTGACAGATCAGACCTCGGAGTTCAGGGATGCAGCTAATTTCTGCTCCTGCAGTTAGTTAAAGAGTTGGTTGGGAATGCTAGTTCAGCCGAAGTCCAGAATTTGAGGGGAGTTAGTTTTGATTCTTTGAGCATTGTATAGTGTATAAATAGTTAATGGAATTGTATTGACTGGATAAGCAAGAGGATGATTATCAGTTTTAGTTCTTCTCCTTCTCCTTCTTCTACTCCCTCCAAAAGCATCAGTTCAGCCATTTCTTTACTAAGAAATATAAATTCCAAAACAATCCTTGAACAATGCTATGTAACTATGCAGATGAATATTTGCATTCCTCGGACTCCACTCTCAAGATCTCTTGCTGAAAAATTTGTGGGAGTTTCTGGGCTGGGCTAGGGTTTTGTAGAGGTTTGGGGCTATGAACTCCAAATTCAGACGGATCATTGGAGAAAGTAGGGTTTTGTGGAGTAAAACTGATCGGGGAAAGGATTGAGAGTTAAGGTTTGGGTTTTTGGTTGGAATCTCATAATCTTTGACAACGGAGGATTGGAGATTCAGAAGTTGGGATTGACCAATATTTTGTTGCTGGGATCTGTTTTTCTTTCGAATTTCGTGAGAATCAATGGCTTTGATTCCCAATCCTTCACCAAAAATTGTGTTGTCTGCCATCTTAGGGTTTGAATGAAGAAGCACACATGTTCTAAGATCAATGATACATGATAGCCCAAAAAATACATGTATTGGTGGGAGGTTGGAACCCGGGGTCGCCTATGTAACCGCCTAGATGAGATTAACAATGGCTTTTAATGCCTGAGAGTTTTGTACCTCCTAGACTCCTACATTTCCAAATTATTGACATATCCCTCTCGTTTTTTGTCTGTTTGTTGCTTATGAAAAATGGATATATATCTACAATGCTCAGGGTATTCCTTATAGGCCGTCACATCTTGTATTGTTCCTAGCTTATAACTATAAGGTATATTTCATGAACTCAGGTACGAGTATCGGTTATGGGTGGTGTCCATGCATTGATGTTTCTAAACTTAAATTTTAGTACGGGGACACGTCTATGAACAGTGAACACTTATATTGTAGTGTGTGTTGTGTAGAATTTATAGCAACATCATGTACTATAATTTGAGATTTACTCATTTGTTTATTATAATTAAGAGCAAAGACTCAGATTTTATTCCTCATCCATGTGAAAGGTTGCAAATAATCTCTTGCCAATGTGAGCTAGTTTTTTTCTGTAATTGTCATAAAAATTAGTATATCCCGGTGTCTAAATTGGGTTGTGGCTGTGCGCGTGTCTAACACAAATACCTACATGCACTTACAAGTACCGTGTACCATAGACTAAATGATTATCAGAAGACAGGAATTAATTGGAATACAGGAAAACTTAGCAAGGTGGCAAATTGTACATTATAATAAATTTCATGGTTGAACGTGTTTGCTTGATTCAATTTTGGAGATGGAGGTTCAGCATGGTTCTGAATACTGTGAGTACTTTGAACTCGTTATTGTGTTTCAACAAGCTCTTACTATTTGCATTCAGAGCTTAGTTGCACGATCCTTCTAAAATGGGTGCGCTCCCTAGACGGGAGCTCGAATCCACGCTCCCGAGACGGGAGCTCGCTCCCATCTAGACGGGAACCTGCTCCTAAATAGGTTGGGAGCTTCCGCACTTGAGGATTTAATTCTCAATTCTCTTCCAAATATATGCAAGGAAGAAGAAAAAGAAAAAAGTAGTAGGAAAGATTTAGGACTCTTCTTTCTTGTCTTGTATTCTACTACTTATCCCTGTGTTTAGTCCATATATTTGGCATAAAAGAATCTATTGGGATGTCATTTCTTACTCATGTTTATATATATAAAAAGTTCATATACACGCCCCCTTTGCAACTATAAAACATACGTACAATACATAAAAATATATGAGTTTATTCATATATATTTTTATGCACCTCGCCGCTCCCAACCTAGGGAGCTTCTACATACCCCGGCACCCCCTCCTGCTCCCGCTCCCGCCCCCGCCCCCACTCCCGCTTCGTGCAACTAAGATTCAGAGTATTAGAAGAAACTAAATGTATGTTTGAAGATTGGAAGATGGATTTGCAGACGCTTGTTCTGTCTGTAACTTACTTCCACCAGTATGAATCGTTTTTATGCCGATATATCTGGTCGGACCTGGGTCTTATTATCTTTCAATTGTACCTTCTGCTCCCATTATCTGCTTTTCCGCTTGCACAAGCAGATTATGTGACTTGGATTTGGATAGCTTTTGTTACTTCCATTGTTAATGTTGGCTCCCGAAGCCTTCTGGTGTCAGGTGGTCATTTGATCACTCTCTCAGTTAATATGAGAGTGCTTTGTGATGGTTGTCTGTTGGCTTTCATAGATTTTGTGTAGGTGTGTTTATGTCAAATAATGTGTTGAAAGTGGTAATAGGTAGTAACATAATTGGATTTTAAGAGCAATAGAGCATCTCCAACAGCCTAAGCAAATTAGGCTTTTAGCTAAAATGACTGCCCAAGCACAAAAAGGTCTCACTCATCTGTGTCGCTACCCACTTGGCAATTTGGAGGGACGCACAGTTACTCGCTAGGGCTGGTGAGTTACTATGGCGCTCGTCTCTCTCTCTCTCTCTCTCTCTCTCTCTCTCTCTCTCTCTCTCTCTCTCTCTCTCTCTCTCTTACACACACACACACACACCCCAACCAGATTACGGCTAGGGGGGTTGAGATTTTTTATCATCCTCAACATCAAGACAAGGTATGCCTCTCCCTCTCCCAAAATTACATGTTATACTTGTGATTCTGGTTTAGAATATGTAGCTCTGATTGAGGAAATGTATAATTGATATTTATCCATGAGAAGGATTTCTCTACTTGATCGAGTATTTGGGATGAGATGTTGAGTTGTACAACTTTTAGAACTTGACAGGGGATAGTTGACTGGTTTGGGTTGTTTCATCATGGTCAGATACTCGGTATTTTGTGGGCTTAACTTAATGTTTACCCTGCTCTTTGCCCGGTGATGGATATTGCGGGCCTTGACTACCCCAGGTTTGGGGGTTGAATTGCTGGGACTTGGCTGGCCTGGATTTCCAACTTGGTTGTTAAGGGGTCTGTGTCCTGTGTTTTTCAAGTAAACAATACTTACATTTGGAAATCTTTGTTCTGTTCTACCTATTCAGTCAATCTATTGGGTTTCTGATGCTTTATTTAGGTGTTCGAACAATTGTATCTTTGTTTTAAGCGTAGTCTAAGGTGTGTTGATCTATGTTTTCAAAGGCCAAATTGAGGCTCGTCGCAAGGACCGTATCAAGGCTAGGCAATCGAAAGACACTTTGAGCCCTTCAAATTTGTCCCTTACTTCCTTACACTCCAAATGCCTACTTCTTGTCCGTGGGGTGTTCGCACAATGTGCACTTTTTGCGCATTTTTACGCATTTCATGTAAGGCGTACGCTTTTTTGAGGAATACATGGCTTATAGATCTTCACACTCTCATGTCTCATCCTCTTCTCAACTTGTTATGGTACATATTTCTGCATGCAATTTTAGTTGTATGCTGTGCTATCGTAGAATATTATGGTACTTCAATAATCTGAAGCCAAATTTTGCTTTGGATGAAATGGACATTTTATTTGTGGGGGCACATAGGGGGCCGGGTTTGTGCAAGTGATTTGAGTTCAGAATATGTACATGATAGTTTATGAATCAACTGTATTATTGTACCCCAGTTCAAAAATTATGCAAATGGTTTTAAGCGATTTCATTGAATATAGAATAATTGCGATTTGGATTGTTAGAATGGTTTGCGGGATTGATAGGATGGTGATCGACTAAGTGAAACAGAAATGACTAGGAGTCTAGATCTCTGTGCATATACGAAAAACAAAAAAAATTAAGATGCCGGTTTGACCATGCGTTGAACCCCTTGACAACACATGAAAATCCTTGAAAACCGAACAAGGGAAGGTTCTCAAAACCCGGTTTAGAAACCCCAACCGAACAAGGTGCAACAATGCTTAGCTTGAGAACCCGGGTTCTCAAAACCCCAACCAAACAAGGTGCAACAATGCTTAGCTTGAGCATTGCACGACTGCCTGAAAGTTTTTTCCTCCTAAATTCCCTATATACTCCCAAGTAATCGATATTTCTTTTGCAGTTTTTCGTTTGTTCAATAATGAGTTTCTTTGTTGATAATATATACTGTACTACAAAGCTAAGGGTATTCCCTATCACATGTTCAATAGCTAAGGGTATTCCCTATCACATCTTGTTCAATAGCTTACGACCACAATTTATTTCAATGCTGATAAAAAAAATAAAAAATAAAAAAACAATTTATATTCAATGAAGTCAGTTACAAACTTACAATTATGGGTTGTGGGTGTGTCCGAGCGTCGGTTGTTGCCAACTTAAATCTTAGTACGGGAACCTCTGAATCGTGAACACTTTTGTATAGAATATTGTGTAATATTAATCGCAACATTGGGTACATTACTTTGAGATGACTTGTTTGTTAACTGAAAATCAGAAAACAGAGAATTTGTATTCCTAATCTATGGGAAACGTTACATTTTGCTTGTTTGTTGAGCTTTACTTTTTTCTTCTTCTTGAAATGTTAGAAATCAGAGTAGCATAGTGTCTAATTGGGTGTGGCCGTTGCACATGTGACACACATACGTACTATTATTAGTACAAGAAAAAGCATCGCAGATTGTACAGTATTATTTACGGGATGGGGGGCTTGTAGTGAGTAAGCTCATTACACCCTTGCAATGGGCAGGGGCGGAGTCAGGATTTTATGTTAGCGGGGTCAAAAATTAAATCTGTATGCAAGTTATTTTTCTATTTTCTCATTAAAAAATTAACTAAATTATGAGGTTAACTATAACGTAGATATACAGTGGTACATGTATTTTTGCTTTGTAATTGGTCCAAGTGACTTATTATATTTCGAAAATAATGTACAATAGACTTATTTGTAATACTATCAACTCTCGAAAAGAAGAAAAAATTTGAGATTTCTATGCATTTTAAGTAAGTTGGGCAATTTATATAATTTTGAGGGGTCAAAATTGTAAAATTTAGCTCCAAACTATCAAAAATCCTTATGAGAAATTAAAGTGAGAGGGGTCAAGTTGTCCTTTCATGGCTCTACCCATGGTAGTGAGCAATTACGGCGGGCTGTTGATTGCCGAACAGACAGCCATGATTGCTCATTACAGGGGTGTAGTGAGCTTACTCACTACAAGCCCCCGAATCTATTACTTACACCTGTGAACTGTAGCCTAGCGGTTATCTCTTGGTTCTTTCACAAGTGAGACCAAGGTTCGATTCTCGACAGAGGCGTTTGGGGTTTAGGGCTATAGATAGCTTATAGACCCTGTAATAACCCGGATTTTTGGGGAATAAAAAATTTATTTTAAATTCAATAAAGTGTTTATCATGACTAAGAGAATCATTTATTTATTTGAAATTAGATTTATATATATACACTCAACTTCCTATGTGGGATCCCACACTTTGTTAATGTGTGGGACTCCCATTTCCGGATCAAATTTCGACGATCCGATCCATCCAATGTGTTTAAAACGTGTTTTTGAGGCTCCACGCGACTACGCGAGGATTCGTAAAAAAAAAATACCCGAAAGGGCTTCCGAGTATTTTTTTTTGTTGAATTCTTGCGTAGGCCTTTAAAAACACTTTTTAAACGCATTGGACGGTTCAGATGGTCAAAATTTGATCCGAAAATGGGAGAATTTTGTGACTCCCACACATTAACAAGTTAAGGTGTGGGATCAACTTCCAATAAGGGCTCCTTATTTAACTTTTCCATGCGGACCTAGCCAATTTTCGTGTTTCTGGACCTAATTTTGAAGATCCAAATCGCTCAATATTTTTAAAACGTGTTTTTAAGGGCCCCGCGAAAAATCATAAAAAACAAATACCCGGAAGGACTTGATCCAATCAGTTTTCGATAAAAACGCTATATACCCCGGGAACAGTGAGGTCTGCATGATAAGTTCAATAAGGGGCTTTTATTGGAAGCTTCTTGTGTATAATATATAATAAGGATCTAATAAAGGAGGAAGCCCACAGCCGTTGGATGCAAGGGAAGGAGAGGGACGGCTCAGATTACTTCACCACTTAAATCGGGGTTCACTTGACCCCTTCAGGGATTCATTCACTTTACTTTACCCCTTCAGGGGTTCATTCACTAACACACACGGCTGAAGAGAGAGACGAATAGAGAGAAAGAGAAGAGAGCTCCCTGAGAAGAAGGCGGTCGAAGAAGAAACGCCATAGATCGACACAGAAATCGCATCGCATCACACACCCAGGTCTAATCTCTCTCTCCTCTCTCATCTCTATCTCTTCTCTTTCTCTCTCTTCGTTGTTAAAACTTGGAACCGAAACCCTAAAGTGATTTCTTTTGGGTTTACAGACGCTCTGAGAGAAGAAGGCGATCGAAGAAGAAACGCCATAGATCGACACAGAAATCGCATCGCATCGCATCACACCTAGGTCTAATCTCTCTCTCTCTTCTCTCGTCTCTCTCTCTTCTCTTCTCTTTCTCTTTCTTCGTCGTTAAACCTTGGAACCGAAACCCTAACGTGATTTCTTTTGGGTTTACAGACGAATCCAAATCGCCCGCGAGGTTAAAAGCCCCATCTCTTTTAGATTTCAAATCATGTATCTCTCCTCTCTCTCTCTCTCTCTCTCTCTCTTAGATTATTTCCAAAATTCAAATTTCGTTTTCAGAATTTTTAGGGTTTAGGGTTTCGCGATCTGCATTACGGAGACATCTTGGTCAGTGAAATAGGTACAATGTTCCCATTTGTCTGTATAAATGTTCTTAGTTGAACTGATAAAGGGGGTTTGTGCTGCTATGTCATTGTTTGTACTATTTTCAGTCCAGATAACTAATCATTATGCTTCATAATTTGTGTTGACATTGTGAATGGACAAAGAGGACATTATTTATTCTTTGGAAACCTCTCTTTGGATTTTTCTGATGTAACTATAACTTCTCATAATGTAATCAAGTGGTTAAAAATTGGTTGGTTATTTAAAAAGCAGAATATTAGCTTATCATAATGGGGCTATAAATGTCCATTTCGCTTTCTTTGTCACACCATGTTGTGTCTTAGTGCTTTGTGTTGGTTGGAGATCAATGAATATGGCATTTAGGCATGTATTTGGTGGGATAAGTGTCTATGACAGATAAAGAGTTTACTTGGTTTTATGTGATAACAAGACAAGAGTTTACTTTTAATACCAATTCAATCCTTGTTATACTGTATCATATGTACTTCCTAAACCTTTGGTTCCTCCACCTGTTCAAAATAGGACGAGCATGAGCAACAACCAACAACACCCCCCTGTTGCACTTTATACTCCACAAGGGTACCCTATTCCGCCTCCTCCACAAGGCTACCCTCCCCAATATGCCGCGCAGATCAGGTAAACTATAAATGGTTGATGTTGTTATGTCATTGGGCATTTCATTCACGTAAGGTTTATAGTTGACGTGTTACGGTTTAATAATTGGTTCTAAATTAAATTTTGAAATTTGTAGAATTGAGTCACCGACACCATCTCAACCGTGTCAATCATCTGCTAATTCTTAAGAAATAGTTTACACTCCCCAAGTAAAAAACGACTTGATACCGAAACTTGGACAACAGTTTGATACTTTAGATGAGGTTCATAAATTTTACAACGAGTATGGTAGAGATGGTGGATTTGGTACGCGAATAGCTTCTAGTAAGCTTAATAGAGAAGGTGAACTCATTAGAAAGGACTATGTTTGTTGCAAAGAAGGGGTGAGGATAAGGAAAAATATACCACAAAGTAGTCAACATAAACGGGGCCAAACTAGAGAGGGTTGTCCAGCAAAATAAGGGCTCCTTATTGAACTTTTTCATGCGGACCTAGCCAAATTTCATGTTTCTGGATCTAATTTTGACAATCCAAATCGCTCAATATTTTTAAAACGTGTTTTTAAGGGCCCCCGCGAGAAATCATAAAAAACAAATACCCGGAAAGGCTTGATCCGATCAGTTTTGATAAAAACGCTATATATAACGTTTTTATCGAAACTGATCAGATCAGGCCCTTCCGGGTATTTTTTTTATGATTTCTCACGGGGGGCCCTTAAAAACACGTTTTAAAAATATTGAGCGGTTTGGATCATCAAAATTACCTTGGGAACAGTGAGGTCCGCATGATAAGTTCAATAAGAGCATCTCCACTCTTTACCCAAATTTGAGTAAAAATTTGAGTAAAAACTTGATTTGGTATGGAGTACTCCAATGGGCAAAAGAAAATCTAGGCATAAATTTGAGTAAAAGCCTCATTAATGGCATTGTTGTAAATTTAAGGGGGAGAAAATATCCTTCAAAATTTGAGTAAAAATTTGGTTCTCACCAAATTTGGTGAAGAATTTGA
>JAXBDA010010296.1:0-10800 GCA_036023075.1 Gaultheria prostrata
TCCCATTCATCTTATTGTTTTCATCTTGGTTTCCGACTCCAAATCCCGCTACCATTCAGGATCTGAAAATAGTTTTCGTAACTGACTCAATCGATCATTGGCATCGATGGTTTTGATCTTTTGCGTTGGACAACATGCAGGTTGATTCTTATTGTGTTACCCGTGGAATTGTTCATGAGACTAGTTGTGTTCACACTTCACACTTCTCAACAAAATGTTTTCGCTGACAGTAAGCATCGCCATTTGTTAGACGTTGCCTGTAATTGTTATATTGCATGATGTATACTATTTTTTAAGTGTCACTGTGTGTTACCTTATTAACCGCATCCCATCTATGATTACTAAATCATAGGCCCCAGTTTTTAATCATGACATTCCAATTGCTTACCTTGTGCCCTCAATCCTAGGATTTTTATTTGTGTTGCCTTTATGTATGAACACCTTTGACCACAAGAACTAAGAAGCACGAACACGTCTACGCGCCTCACGTATCCATGTCCGATACGTGTCGTGTCGTGTCCATCACGACACTCTCCGGATAAGTGTAGGACATGCTTAAATACTTGACTAATTTTTTTCTTGTATTTCTTTTATTTAAACACATTGTAAATACTCTAGGACACGTTGGCAAAACTCTTGGAACATGCTAAGGACACATAAAAGGTCAAAATCTAATTTTTAAAACTTGGCCATGAGTGGAAATTTCCACTGATATATAGTTCATGTGTACTTTTATGCGGATTGCTAATTTATCTTCATTATATACTACTAGAATAATTGATAAAGATCACACTAAGAAAATTTGAAAGATTACGGTTTTAATGAAACCGTGATAAAGAAATACAAGGTGAATTTCTAATGTCACTTTGCTAATAAAACCGTAGTGGTTAATAATAATTATCACAGGTTTAAAAAAACAGTGATTATAAGTGCTTAATTTAATCACATTTTTCTACAAGTGTGATAAAATGTGTTTATTTTTATCATGCTTTGTTACAAGTGTGATAAAATGTATTTATTTTCACCACGCTTTGTTACTTAATTGTGATAAAATGTATTTGTTGTCACCATGCTTTGTTACAACAGTGATAAAATATATTTATTTTAACCACGTTGTGTTACAACCGTGATAAACACTTTTTTATTACATTTTTTCCAACCATGATAAAATGTGTTTAGCATATTTTAACCACACTTCGATTGCAAGTGCTATAAAATGTGTTTATTTTCACCACACTTTGTTACAACCCGTGATAAAACTTATTTATTTTAACCACGCTTTGTTACAATAGTGATAAAAAAAACTTTTTTACCACAGTTTTTCCGACCTTGATAAAATATGTTTGCATATTTTAACCATACTTTGATTATAAGTGTGAAGGGCTTGTAAATACTTTATTGTTTATTTTAGATTTTTTAATTTTGTCGCCTTATGCATCACTTTTGGCAACGAAACAAATGTTTGCCGCCTTATACAATGCCTTTGTCGACCAAAATATGAGCTTAGTCAGGAATGTTAATTTAGAGCCAAAAGATTTTACAGCGCAAAATAATTGGCGCCAAATAAAAATTTGGCAGAGACATAATTGCCACAAAAAATGTTAGTCGCCAAAAAGAAAACATGTCACTAACTAGTTTTTTTGCTAGTGTCATCAAATTACTAATTGTCGCCAAAAGTCTACGGCAACCAAATTTACGTCGTCGATTGTATAATTTTTATAAATTAAAAAAATATAATGTAATAAATTATGATATATTATAACATAATGCAATATATATTTTATGTGAAATATATTACATATTTGTTGTAATATAAAAGGGAATAAATGAAAATATAATACGTATACACATTTTTTGAAAAATGTGACGTAAAGACTTGGGTAGCCTATATGGTCGAGTGTTAGGATAAGAATTAGGAGGTTCAGGTTCAATTCTTAGCAAATGCATGTTGGGATAAGAATGGGGAGGTTGCGGAGATGATGCCACGTGTCACGTCACATTAAATATACATAACACTTTTTTATGTCCAAGCTGTGATGGTATATAGTTAATTTAATCACGGTTTTAACCGAGATGGTATAGTTAATTTAATCATAATTTTATGGGCAAACCGTGATTGTACAATATTTTTAATCATGTTATTTGTCCAAACCGTGATCTTAAAACTAATTTTATCATAGTTTTATGTTCAAACCATGATAATATTGTTGATTTAACCACGGTTTACATGGTAAACCGTAATTGTATAATGGTTTTAATAATGTTTTTTTGTACAACCCGTGATTGTACCTCATTTATTAGCACGCGTTATATATTTCAATATCAGTTTGGACATACTTTTAAGAACGATTAAAAACTGTGATCGAATCAACGTGACTTTTAATAACAGCTCCATCAACCACGGTTTAAAAACCGTGATCGAATTATAACAATCACGGCTAAAGCCCGTGATCTTTTACGTTTATTATAGTAGTATTGTTCTTAAATTTGATAGAAATAAAGATTTCATCATTTATATGAATTCATCACATATCTCTATAACACAAATATATTCTTTATTCGACGTCCTAACTTTTGAAGAAATAATGTGTCCGCGTGTCCGTATCCTGTATCCACGTCCGTGCTTCTTAGCACAAGAACTATGGTCCAAAAACTTTTGATTTTTTTCCCTAATGAAAATAAATTACTTGTCAATCTGATTTAAAGGCACGACAGCTAAAAAAGAATGACGGAAATGGGACAGAAGGAGAAAAATACGTGAGACAATGACTAGAGAGAGTATGTACAATGATGAAATTGAAATGAAAACAAGAAATTGACCGAGAGCAATGAATACCTGAGGTATGACAATCGCAAGGTTCAGGACATCTGTGGCCAAGCCTGCATAAATTCTACAAAATTTCAGCTGACGGTTAAGTTGGGGAACAACAAGAAAATGAGAAATCCAAAAGGCAATATAATTTCCGCAAACCTTGACCACCTCCAGAATCAGCAGTCAACTCTGCCGTAACAGAGAAGGGAACACTGTAAGTAATCTGTAAGAAATGATTCATGCAAGACAACTTACTATGAATGGCAGTATCCTCTTGCAAAAGCTTGTGAAGGCACTACTTATTTATCAACAATAAGTATTACGTAATACTTTGAATGACGAACGAATTTAAGTACTTTGAAATGATACTTACAGAAAGAGGAAAGCCCAGAAGAGCAAAAATAACCAAGGAGGCAATCTTGATTGCTCCATTTCCTCCAATTACATGCTGAATTCCTTTGGAATACTCTCTCACTGACACTAAACTAATTATAGCAGGAGTATAAATATTAGTTTTTCCATATGATAAGCAAATATGTCCTCTTGACCCAATGATAAGTTGATATAGCTAATTAATTCTTTGTATATAAGTTCGAATCTTGTCATGACACTTTTTTCTTAAGTGTTTCTTTGTCAAAAATAATTCCATTATAGGAATTTGGAATTACATGTATTGAACTTGGGTAAAACATAACTCAAAGGATACATTAATGCCACTAGAACCAAAACATATTTATTGATTAATATGGACAAAATAACTATGCATAAGTAAATTATTCTATTTGTTTAATTTTACACATATGTAGGGCCCAGTCGACTATTGGGCCTAAGCCCCAAATACATTGGTCATGCCCTGTTTGTGCGTTGAGATTGAATTTGTACTATTGACCGCGGAACAGATGATTCGGATTGTGCACTAACAACCATATAGTACAAAAAATTCCGGTTCCGTGTTTGTTGCTATAGCTACCATGCTTCGAGGCCTGTCCACATATACCCATCAACATAATACTGAAATTCTAGAAATTCTCCCTCTCTAATTAGTTGCTTTTTTGTACTGGTATTCCGCTATTTAGCAGAAACTTGATTGACAGTCACTTGTACTGGTATTGCGCTATTTAGTAGAAACATGATTGACAGTCACTTGGTTTGTTTCTTTTTTGACTTGGTATTTTGTTTATTATTGTGCAGACGCAAGCATGACTTCGTAAAGAACGGGTTTCGTTGTATCCTAAAAAATAGATTTGCTGCAACCCGATACATACTATTTGGTGGGAGCAAATACTCTTTTTCCAGAAAAAGACATTGAAACGTGACTCGAAGCATTTCCATTAACGGTTCATAATTTAGGTTTCCGTTGGTTGTGGAATTAAGATGCTACACCATGTGATCTAGTCGTTTATTTATTTGGCTTGTCAAGTATTTAATTCCTACTAAAAATAAAGTTTAATGGAACATCACAAGACCAAGCACATGATCCTTTGACATTTGTCTTCCAATTCACTGTTATTCTCTAAAAGCACAATAATCACTTAATTTTAAAAATACCTACCGACGCTCGATCAATTTGAATGGTTCCAATAATCAACGTGCCGGGTGTGTTAAGTTGGCCTTAATTATGGCACAATATTTTACACGTTGGGCACAACACACATTGAATGTTCATTTATGTACCTTCTCATGAACTAAATTTTTGGAAAATCGGCATTAGTATCATTCTCATGTTCTTTATCTCATCTTCTGGCCTAAAATTTCCAAATTTCCTTCTTTTTCTAAAATCATTCCTTAATTCATGGCAGTTGTTGAGTGGGGGCTGTTTAATATTAAGACACTTTTAGCATTCGGTCCTGAATTTGGGGGATTGAGGGGTGTTCCACTAATAAGATAGATTATTGGTTTTTCACTGTTTTTTATGCGATGTATTGTGAAAGAGTGACTGCCTCGATCTTCGTAATTAGCTAACTTTTTGGCTTTTTTGAGTTAGTAGAATAGGGCTTGAATCAGCAACTAGAGTTTTACATGGTTTAATTCATCGTAAATTTTTTTCACCTGTTCATTTTCAGTGCAGACTAAACACTAACCTATTGTATTCCAAAGTACTGATGCCCATCTACAAAATTGCGTACCAAGGTGTGGTCCATCGCCACAGAACCACCAAGATGTAAGCTGGATAGATGGTGCCCAATACACAACATCTGGTTCACGAGAACAATTATCTCCGAGCGGGATTCGAGCTCGTGACTGTGCCCTCACACCACTTGCCATCTTGGTAACCACCTCCAACGGTAGTCCAAACAGACATTTTGAAGCCATATTTACATTTGGATACGGTGAAGTGTAGCCCTGTTGGCGGCCAAAATATGCAATCAATGACTGGCTGGCTGATATACATAGCAACCAAGAAGAAGCCAAAGACAGCTTAATGGTTGCTTACGAATCAAACAGGGCACCATCCTTGATATGCTTTGTAGGTGTACACATCTTGACTTGTGCACGTGAGTGAGGTTGTGACAGGTGTGTACGAGGACTAAAGGAACATGCATGTGTCCGCCTTTGAAGGGAACAAGGACGGAACCAGGATTTTTGCGTAGGGAGGATGGACGAGACTTTATAATTTGATGGTCTATATATTCTTTCAATAAAATAGTAGAGTTTTATCAAATTGTATTCGGGGCGAGCCCAGGGGCGGATGGAGGGGGGTTGCAAGAGGGGTCTTGTACCCCTGCACACCCTCCAATTATCTCACTAATTATACTATATTTTTATGTTAATTTGGAAAAGTTATATAAGATCGGCCCCTACAAGTCTCTTGAGTGACAAAAAAATTGATAAGTTTCTATATATACGTGAAAAAAACTCCTTAAAATTTCAAGTTAACTACTATTTTTCGGTCGTGGTTATAAAACTACATGGGATTATGTATATTTATACAATCTCGTCTTCTTTTCAGAACTACGTAGTAAATAACAATATTTATATCATAGACTATAATTTTTGTTATTAATGTAAAAATATGTGTGACTTGGATCCCCGCTAAGTATAAATCTTGCGTGCGCCACTGGCAAGCCCCGTTGCTCCATCCTTTAAAGGGAAGACCAAAGGCAAGGGTAGGAAAGGCAAGGGGGGGGATAGAATTTTCCAAATAACGATCTAGGGTTCAGGTACGAAGTAAGATACAAATTGTGTAAAGAAGTATGGTGAGGATTATGAATGGAGAAAATAATGTGGGAAGAAATATAATGGAGCTAGCGTCCCACGCCTATAAATAGTAGAAGAGAATACTGGAAGGAAAATCAATAAACACAACCAATTCATTAGATATGTTTTCCATTTAGCGGCGGAACCAGGATTTTCTAATACGGGTGCCGAAAATTAAAAGTTCCATCCATGAATGTTACTACACTAGTGCATATATGGGGTATGCGCCTTGTGGGGGTGCCAATATATTAAAACCTTACTACTACATTTTTGCAATAAAAATACATATTTGTAGGGGTCATAGCCCAAAATAATTGTGTAGCGGTGTCCAATGGGTTGGGCCTGTACGAGCATGGCACAGGCATGTCACGTTTAGCACCGGTACTGCACAAAAACTAAGGTGGGTCGGGCTGGGATATTGTTTTGGAGCCCACGGCACGGGCACGGTACAACAAGGGTAAAGGCATAACAACGAACATGATTTTTTAGTAGGTGTCAACCTACCTGCGATGTTTTCAGAACTATAATGATGCATTTCTTATTTATACTTACATTCATTGTATTACAAAGTTTAATTACCAATATACTAATATTTTGTATCTTTTGAATTTGAATGTGTTAATTTTAATTGTAATTATTTGACACTTGAAAAAAAAGTGATAGCAATTTTTTAAGAATTATTGTTTAGCTTCACAAGACCCCTATTGTGCATAGGCACAGACACAACACAAATTGTGATGGGCTGTGGGCTAGGCCAAACCGGGCCAAAGATATTTTAAAATAGCACCGCACGACACAATTATTAAATGGGCAGCACCATAAGCATGGAAATTACCAATCGACAACTCTATACATGTAGTTCCGCCACTGCTTCCATATGTATTTTACTTATCGCATAGTTGTTACCTTCCATGAAGGTAAAAACGATGCGATAAAGTAACATTTATTTCCGACTTTTTAAGCAATGAATATAAGTAGCTGTAATATTACTTTATTTAATTCATTATTCAGCAGTAATATTACTTTATTCAATCCATTATTCAAATGTTCTTATTGATTCATTACATTTGTCGCATTGAATTTCTTTATGTTCAAAAATTGTCATCACTGACACAAAGGAACCTGCAAAACAATTTCCTGGTCTATGCACTAACAAACTCGAAACACTGCCCTCACAAAGATTTGAGTTAGCAGTTCAGAAGGAAAATAGCGCAAGGATACTTGTCAGCTACATCTTCTCGGCCACAACACGCATAAGTAAAAACAAATCTTGGACACGACACGCATAAGTAGGGTTTGCAAGCCTACCACCCGCCGTCTGCCCAATTGTCTCATTTCGCATACGCAAATCCAGAAAAAGGATGGTTCAACTTCTGCCACGGAGAACAAATGATGCCAGCAAATGCTTATGGGCACAAAAAGCAAGAACAAAACAACCCCGGACGTAGAGAGCGGCTCAAGTGGAACGGACCCGGGATGTTGGTGCCCTGGTGTGCGCATCCAAGCCGATTATCTCGGCAATCAATGGATCGGATTTCATCTTGGCACTAGACGGCTCCGATCTACAAAGTGCTGAGATAAAATCAGGTCCGTTGAAAACACATTCGACAGCTTGACGCCGCACACCAGGGTCCCCGTTTCCGATTGGAAAAGTCCAAGGAAACGCTTCTTTTTTTGACAAGTCCAAGGAAATGCTTATTCACTCAAAGTAAAAACGGAAATTCCAGAAATTAAATGCCGTTCATTGTGTCCTTCGCAAGGACTCCAAAGTAATACCTCAACTAACTAGCTAACTCATCATAGACTGTTACAGGGAAACCGAAAGAAACGGAGAAGGAAAGAAATCACAATGATGATAGAAACAAAACTAGATGTGCTCATTATCATATTGCAGGAAGGTAAATACCAGCTGAATTACATACTATGACTGCGGAAATGTGTTAAGAAGAAGAGAAGAACTATCTGGGAAGTAATCTCAAAAGGCCCAATAGATTATGGCTGGACTTCTTACAAAGAGTATGAAAGCAAGATACAGACTGTTATTCATAGTAATGTAGTATGCTTTTCTATGTGGACGACAACTTTACACTCTACGTGGATTCAGATCCCAAAAACTGGGAAAATTAATGAATTTAAAAGGAAAGAATGTGTAGCTCTTATCTTACAGGAAAAATATTACGCACCCATCGCAGCTGCATCAATTGTATGGGAACGTCCTCACCTGGATTTCTTGAGGTAACATGTTGGTCATTAGACTTCTCACCTTTGCTGAGAAAGCAGGTCAGCCAAAATGGAAACCGGGTGATGTAAAGGAACTGTTGGACAGGTGTGGCAGCTTAAGAGTTGCAATAACCCCAGCAACAAGGGCACACAAGGATGCCAATACAAATGCAGGTATATTTCCTCCACCAAATAGAGCATCCCACGGACCCGCACCAAGCGATATAATCATCTACAGGAAACAACAATGTCCTTAAAATTTAGAATTTTCAGGTTTGTTTGTGAATACAGGGCTGCAAACTAGCCAAGTCGAACCAAATTTTAGAATTTTCAAGTTTGTTCATTAAAATTTTAGCGAGCTCGAGCTCAATTAAATTTGATGACCCAAGCTGGCCTAGGCTTGAATCAAACTCAAGCTTGTTCATGAGCCTTCACGAGATGAAAATATCATATATTTAAGCTTGCATACAGGTCTAAAACTGCGAATAGAATTTCTATTGGTTAGAAAGATTAAAGTGTGTACGAATTTTTATACACTATGAACTTGAGTACAAATACACGTTCGTAGTGTATACGAATTTGTATATATCACGAGAAGTGATAAAAAAATTTCACTACGTACAGACATACGTTTCTGGGTACATAAGTATATAGATATATAAACCACAAGAACTAAGAAGCACGAACACGTCTACAGGCCTCACGTATCCGTGTCCGTCACGACACTCTCCGGATACGTGTAGGACATGCTTAAATACTTGTCTAATTATTTTTCCAGTATTTCTTTTATTCAAACACATTGTAAATACTCTAAGACACGTTGGCAAAACTCTTAGAACATGTCAAACACATTGTAAATACTCTAAGACACGTTGGCAAAACTCTTAGAACATGCTAAGGACACATAAAAGGTCAAAATCTAATTTTTAAAACTCGACCATGAGTGGAAATTTCCACTCATATATAGTTCATGTATACTTATATGCGGACTGCTAATTTATCTTCATTGTATTGTTCTTAAATTTGATAGAAATAAAGATTTCATCATTTATATGAATTCATCACATATCTCTATAACATTTTATATTCGATGTGTCACCAACGTGGCCGTGTCCGAATTTTTGTAGAAATAACGTGTCCACGTGTCCGTATCCGCGTCCGTGCTTCTTAGCACAAGAACTATGGTAAAAAAACTTTCGATTCTTTTCCCTAATGAAAATAAATTACTTGTCAATCTGATTTAAAGGCACGACAGCTAAAAAAGAATGACAAGAATGGGACAGAAGGAGGAAAATACGTGAGACAATTACTAGAGAGAGTAAGTACAATGATGAAATTGAAATGAAAACAAGAAATTGACCGAGAGCAATGAATACCTGAGGTATGACAATCGCAAGGTTCAGGACACCTGTGGCCAAGCCTGCATAAATTGTACAAAATTTCAGCTGACGGTCAAGTTGGGGAACAACAAGAAAATGAGAAACCCAAAAGGCAATATAATTTCCACAAACCTTGACCACCTCCGGAATCAGCAGTCAACTCCGCCGTAACAGAGAAGGGAACACTGTAAGTAATCTGTAAGAAATGATTCATGCAAAACAACTTACAATGAATGGCAGTATCCTCTTGCAAAAGCTTGTGAAGGCACTACTTATTTATCAACAATAAGTATTATGTAATACTTTGAATGATCAACAGATTTAAATACTTTGAAATGATACTTACAGAAAGAGGAAAGCCCAGAAGAGCAAAAATAACCAAGGAGGCAATCTTGATTGCTCCATTTCCTCCAATTACATGCTGAATTCCTTTGGAATACTCTCTCATTGACACTAAACTAATTATAGCAGTGCCGGCCATGCAAGCAAACACAATAAAATTGCTCAGCGCCCAAACAAGTCTAGCACCCATCCACTGACACATTGGCTCAATCAAGAAAGAACTAATGCCAAGAACCACCTGTCAGAAACATAATACTAGTTTAACGGACAGGAATACTACACGAAATGGGAAGGAAAGAAGGGAAACAAAAGAAAGCTATTTTCCCAATAAAATGAACATAGTTATGAAAGTCGGAGAAAAGAAAACTGTTAATGGTTTCAATTGCCGACATAAATGGAGAAGTAAAGCTTGTGGCGCTTATTATTGAGTTCTTACTGAATTCAATAGCAAACCAAATGCACCTTCTCTGACACCTTGATGATAAGCTTCAACTTGTGATGAATTCCCTTTTGGGTTCCCATGATAAACTTCTCTCCCCATCCAATCCGTGTCAAAAAGGAAAAAGGGAAACCAGGACAACTGCGGGGAAGATAGAGATTGCTAAGGAAATGGAGGAAGATCTAAAAAGTAGATAAAACCGAACAGCAATAACTTCAAAGAAAAAAATCAATTAAAAGGCTACTTTCCCAGCCACACATGCAGTGGAAGAACAAGCAAAGCTTAACAATCAAGCACTTACCCATGTAAAAGCCATGACAATAAGTACTGAATGCATGGCTGGTGGTAAATGCCTTAAGCTGGTTAACAAATTGACCAAGACTGCTCCTGGGCTATCAATATAACTTTCA
>JAXBDA010010297.1:0-10796 GCA_036023075.1 Gaultheria prostrata
GTACCACTCACGCTCTCTATTCACCCTCATCATGCGTCTTATTCAATTGTTCCATTCAATATAATCCGGGCATACCATAAAGGCCCCGTGTCACTCCGGGCATACCCTTTCGGGCCCCGTGTCACTCTAGGCATATCCTTTCGGACCCCGTGTCACTCCGGGCATATCTTTTCGGACCCCGTGTCACTCCGGGCATACCCTTTCAAGCCCCGTGTCATTCTTTTCTTCCATCATTACCATTTCATGCTTAAACAACCCATTTAAATGCCCATACGACAGCTCAACTCAAAACAACGCTCAAAATCCTAGTTCGTTCTACAACCGTCAACTCGCGTCGATAAGCGCCAAACACGTCATTTGAATCCCAAGGGAACTTAAAGACTCAACAATTATCACTCATGATGTTCACGGTAGGTATCTCAAGGTGTTTTAAGCCAATAAAAAATCAAGTATAACAAGTACGCTACCCGATCGAAGGCCCAAAGGGTCTAAATAGGCAAAATTGGCCAAAGAGGTGAGTGGATCGATCCAAAGTCATCTGTTCAGCAGAAATGCAAGGTGGATCGATCCACTAAGGTCAAGGGCAGTTTTGACAGGTTTTGAGCAGTCCGAGTATTTTTGCCATAACTTTTCACGCCGAGCTTCGTTTCGGACGAGTTATATATCAAAACGTATGGAATTCGAAGAGCTACAACATTATAGTCTTACACTTTCCCTGATTTTGTATTTACGTGGCTCAAAAAGCATGAATAGTAACATGTTCTAACAGATTTTCACTCAAGGTGGGGGATTTCAACCCAAACTCAAAACCACTTCTCAAACCCATATTTCTATGACACAAATCAACCAATAAGCATGAAAGGAAGTAGAGGCATCAATTAAATCATGGATTCATCTATTAATTTCATAGATCAATGGATTTTTCTCAACAAAATTCACAAGCAAGTAAGAAACCCCTACCTCTTGTGCTTGAGCTTGAAACCCACTCCAAATGCAAAACCCTAACCCTTGCTCAAGATCCAAGAGAAATTCTTCTAACCCCGGAGTGAAATAAGCACACACACGCGTAGAGGACGAGAAAATAGGAAGGTTTTGTGAAGGGATTAAGTTTGGAGCTTGGGTTTTGGCTTGATTTGGTGGAGAGAAAGCTTGAAAGAAGCTATGGAGGAAGAGAGAGAGAGCCGACTAATTTTCTAAGGGGAGAGAGATAAGTTTTTGTCTCTCTCTTGCTCCACCACACACACATATAACACACCCACACCACACAACTTTAAAAATAACCCCAAAAATTACACTACAAGCCCAAATGTGACTTGTGTAAACCAATTCCACCCCAACACTACACATCACATGTATCCTCTCATCACTTAGCTAATTTTATCATTATACTTCATTCCACACATTATCCCAACTTTATTTCTAGAAAAATAATTAAAATTTTCGGGTCTTTACAATGACTGCTAGGAAGACACGTCACTGTGTCTATTTCATGTTTAGGTAATAGAGAGGTTTTCTTCCAAAATCTCACACTCGGTGCCATTGACCTACCGGTTTAGGGCGTGACAGATTTTGGTATCAGAGCTAGAGTTAGTAAGGTTCTGTAGACTTGTCGAGTCTAGTTGGTATCAGTGGACCGTAGGGTGTCATGAGTCTAGGGAGTGGGCGTTGATCTTGCATGTCATGCATAATTTTTGGTGGTGTGCATTTATTATTATTTTATTTACAGAGTTAGTATGGATCTTGAACATGGAGATCATGTTGAGGAAGAGGCATCTTCTACTTCGGTAGTTGGGCAAGGACATGTACGTCAGATAGAGGGAGGTCAAGATGCGGCACAAGCAATGGGAATTGATCCAGTTCGACAAATGCAAGAGGCAATGGCCAGAATGGCTGAAATGCAGGCTAAGTATCTTGAAATGCAATCAAAACAACCAGTGCCAGCAGAAAAGCTTGCGAAAAATCCTAGCACTACTCTATACAAGAGGTTTAAAGGGATGGATCCACCTACCTTTACGGGATTAAAAGGGGAGGAAGATGCAGATAATTGGATGAAAAGGATGAAACAAATATTTAAGATTATGGATGTAACTGACGAGGAAAAGCTGAAACTTGCTACTTTTATGCTTACTGAGGAGGCTTATCATTGGTGGGAAGCTACGGAGAGAGTGTTAACTGCAATACCACCTGGGAAAACAGAACTACCACCTCCGGTGACTTGGGCAGATTTTCAAAAGGCGTTTGATGAGAAATACTTTTCTGAGTACTATCAAAGAGAGAAACGACGAGAATTTATTTCGATTGACCAAGGATCGATATCTATAGATGACTATGTGGCAAAATATACGGCAATGTCACGTTTCGCAGCAAATATGGTTTCAACAGAAAAGGATAGATGTGAGCATTTTCAAAGGGGCCTAAATCCTCGTATTTATTCACGAGTTTCTACGTTCGAAGAAGAGAATTTCAAAAAGTTAGTGAGCAAATGTAAAATAGCTGAAAGAGATGTTCGAAAAGCAGATGGGAAACGTGAGCAGTTCAAGAAGTTTCGGGTGGATATCCAATCATTGCAAAATGGACAAGGCAACAAATCACTGAGTTAGGGTGGACAGAGTTCACAGTCAATCAGGAATCCTCTGTCTCAGCATATCAGATTTGTAACAACCCGTATTTTTATTTGATTGTTCTAGCTGATTTGAGTTTTGGTGAAAGTTAGAATAGAATTACGGAGGAAATATAGATGTATGTGAATGGGTAAATTAACTGTCGGTGTGGAGATAAGGATGAGACTAAAGAAGAATTAAAGAGAATTGGTTGAGCTTGTCTTTTTATGTCAATAATTGGAATTAAAAAGGGACCTACTTATTATAGTGGTTTGGCCATCAGCAATAAATTAGGCAGTAGACTTTGGTTGGATGTTGTATATAAGCCATGTGTTTTCTAAAGGAGGATGATACCAAGTACCAAGAGTAAAGAAATTTCATTGAATATATACTTTAGCTGAGGAACGTGTATTTTGGGATCCTGGTGTGATGGTGATGAAATTGCAGTACTGCCAGTACATAAGAGTTGAGATTTGCATATTCTACAACCACGTTCTTATTTGTGGTATCGGAAGTATACAATATTTTTTTAATCTCCGGAGTAATTTTTCACATCCATTTTGTACTCTCTTATCGATATTATGCTATGTTTGGTTCTTATGAAATCATTATTGGAATCATGTATCGTCACTTTTATCATGGGCCTTGTGCCGTTTAAAGCCGGGTGTTTTCCCGTTGAAAGCTGGGTGTTTTCCCGTGAATCCAGCTATGTCGTTGATTAAGCTACTTTTATTGCTTTGAGCTATTATTCCTCGTATTGTATACTTACCATATAATTTTGTGGCGGGTTCAGGAGCGAGTTAGTGGCGGCCGAGTCGAAGCATTTAGAAGATTTACCTTTTTGGAGATTGTACAGTTTATTGAGGATTTTCAGACATTTACATCTATTTGGAATTTTAGGGCCTATTAGTTGTGATATTTGGAGAATTATTTTGTATTTGAAGCATTGTAAGAAATTTGGGTCGTCACAAGATTCTCATGGCGGTACTTCAAATTAGATGTACCCCTAATTTGATAGGGGATTGCAAGTTTCTATGTGTACTTTTGCTAGAAGTTCCTAATTTGCTGTAAGACCCCGAATTTAATTTGCACGTGCATCGCATATGAGTCACATGACATGACATTTTGCATCTCACGTTTGCATTTAAAAAAAAAATTGCATCAGGTGCCATGTGTCCCTTCATTACTCTTAATTGTGTGATATTTAAAATGATTAGTTTTGTCCACATACGTGCATGACTGGGTACATGAGCAAGTCTATATATGTGGTTTTTGTAGTCTTGTAGCCTAAAGTGTTATAATCCAATTTGTAAAGGAAGTTATTGCAATTAGATAAGAAATCAAGATTGGCATGACTGCTAGGAAGACACGTCACTGTGTCTGTTTCATGTTTAGGTAATAGAGAGGTTCTCTTCCAAATTCTCACACTCGGTGCCATTGACCTACCGGTTTGGGGTGTGACATTTGCCATCCGATCAACATTTTTCAGATACAGAAAGTCTAGAGATCCAGAAAGTGTATCCAGAATGTGTAAATCAATAGCCCAGATTTACTCCAAATGAATCTGGGCCATTGATTTTCAAATTCTGGATATTTTTCTGTGTATGTAGCAGTGCTGAATTACAATTAATGAAAAATCAAAAAATAAATTTAAGAATTAAATATTGGGTATTTTCACACATCTATGTAGCTTCGTACAAATGAATCGAATCGTACGTATGTAAACTGTTTGAGGCTCGACTTAGAAAATGCTCTTTCGATTCGAGTACTAAGCATACCAAACCTGAGCCTCAATTTAGACATGTTTAATAAAAGAGCCGAACCTGAACTTGATAATATTTAACTCAATTAGGCTCATGAACCTGGAAATATATATTTATGTCTCATATTGATAGTCAAATATTCTATTTTAGGACGTTCCAAAATGAATGTCAACTTTCCAAATAAGCAATAGAAACTTGATAACGTTACATTATTATCTTTATGTTTAAATTGAAGTTCTATGTATGTAATCAAATGATTCAAATCACCATTGAGCGGACATAAATGGAAAGTTGAATATTTTTTTTGACATAATCATTATGTTTGCCTTATAAAGTTAGAATTCCAAATTGGGCCGAGCATGTTTTGGCTAAATAAGCTACTTGACTTATTTTTTGTCTTTATTCAAAAAAATCCCCCATTTGTAAGTTTTGTGTCGAACTTTTATGGATTACATCCTCCGTCCCAAATTGATAGTCCACTATGAAATTACGTGGAATTTTTAAACTAAAAAATAATTTATTTATCGAAATAATTTTTGAATTTTTCCGCATCGTATAAAAGTTCTCAATGAGATCTATGAAACAAGATCCACAATGCATATTTTTTGAAGTTCACATTAAAAGATATAAGCCGTTGAAAATGGCACGCAATCCCAAAAGGGACTATCATTTTGGGACGGAGGGAGTATTAATTCTTCTCAACGAGAGGAATCAAAAAAGAATTATGTTCCAAACTCAAATTTATTTGAATAAAGCTAAAAAAAAATCTTGTTTTTTGACTGATTTTTTTCTTTATTCAAAAAGAAAAAAGTTTAGATAATTATTTTTTACTTTTCAACTAATCGCTTAGGTAGTGTTGTGGTGATGACCTGTCTTGTTCGGACAGTAGCTATTGCTTAACCGAACATTCCACAGTGGGTCGAGAAATCCATTGATCACACTCATGGGATTGATACGATGGTCGCTATTTCCAACTATTTTGGAGGTTTTTAAAAGTAAAATAAAATACACTAAAGGTATGGGAGCCATGTACGGATATACCAAGGAGGTGAAGTCCAAGTAGTAGCTTTCTGCGAAGTTTCGGAATTTTGATTTCGGGGCACGTAGCATTATTGGCCCACCCTCGATGCCTTATTCTTGTCGAGTACACATAACTACACTTTGCAGTCGTATTAGCACTCCGGAAACGCTTCTGCTCAGAGCATCTCCATCCCTTATCCAAATTTTTATTCAAATTTAAATAAAAATTTGAGTAAAAATTTAATTTGGTATGGAGCACTCCAATGGACAAAAGAAAATTTAAGCATAAATTTGAGTAAAAGCCTAATTAATGGCATTGTTGTAAATTTGAGGGTGAGAAAATGACCTTCAAAATTTGTTGTTGGATTTGGTTTTCACCAAATTTGGTGAAGAATTTAAGTAATATCAAATTTGGTGAATGATTTGGTGAAAGAGTGGAGTGGAATTTTTGGTAATTTTTACTCAAATTTGAGTTTGGTGTAGGATTTGAGTAAGAAGTGGAGATGCTCTGAGACCCAGTTTTCCACTTGATTGAGGAAATAAATTTGATAAAATCTCAAATAGGGCAAAAATTTGGAATTTTATCAATTTTCTTCATCACTTATTGATAAAATAACATTTTTATTCATTTGATAAAATGAAGAGTTGATTTAGTCCTCTGATGATCATAGTCACGTTCCTTTTGACATACTCTCCTATAAAAAAAAATAAAAAAAATAGGAGAACACAGTTACGGACTTACGGTCCTATCCATACCAGATGTAGCAAGCGGAAATCACCGACACACTTTGATGGTACACGTGTCCTTAGAACTTGGAGTGCAGCAGTTTTTGGGGATTAGGGTATCCCGCATGAGGGACACATGCCCCATCAAAGGGAACTCCCCCAATCTTATCACCAAGCTGGGTTAAGCTTCTACCCTAGTTCTCCTCCTCACCATAACTCCAAATCTTTAGGGAATTGAATCACACCCTTCATTTCAACATCTGCATCCCCTTTTTGTTTTTATTAGAGTGAAATTACTGAAATACCCCTTCATTTTATATTCCCTTGGGGGATGCAGATGTTGAAATGGAGGGGTATTTTTGTAATTTCACCCTAATAAAAACAAAAAGGGGGTGCAGATGTTGAAATGGAGGGTGTGAAATTCAATTCACAATCTTTATTGTGAACAAATGATAAAATCAACATATTTATTAAAATCATGATTGATTTTAATAAATGTGTTTCTTTAGCAAATGATTTCTTTATTTACTATCTTGATTGATTTTAGTAACTGTTTTAATTTTATTGTTTGACAAACTCCGGTTTAGCCCTTTATACTATTAAACTTTCCGTAATAATCCCACCAATCCATCTCATAGTCTGTACAAATCATAGTACTCCCATGATAATTCGATTTTGATTGAATGTCAATAGGTGCATGAAAAAGTAATTTTGTGATTGTAACTCTATTATTTCAGATTGTTTAGAGCTTGTTTCTTCTTTTTTCTCTTGTAATTTTATTCATGTTAAATGTTCATGAACCAATTCACCATGATGCTTTTTTGTTACGCAACTTGAATATGGAGATCTCCAAGTTGACTTTTTGTAGGATCTCTAAAGTTTTGCACAAAGATGCCAAGCGGGTTTATTTCCTAACTAAGCAAGTCCTCATCCCATTTCAGCATCACCCAGATACATGAGATCGATGAATGACATCTTCAGGCTACAAGCTAATTATTTTGTTATTTGGTAGTAGTTTTTTGTAGCTTGTTGTTCTATGTTGTTGTGTTGTATCCTATCTTGTAACTACTTGTTTATCTATCGAAATTCTTTCTATTTTTGAAAAAAAAATTTAAATTTTACAAAATGAATAGCAAAGAATTAGGAGAATTGTCTATGGCCTTTCAGGAATAATTTTTTTTATTTCTTTATCCTGTTAATACATAATTATACTAAGAATATGCTCCATCCATCTCAAGAAAGATGTCCAAAAATACTATTCACAAATCTCACAAAATCATCTTTATTTTTTGGTTTATAATAATTTATTTATGCAATATGTATTTATTAAACAAAATTTTTAAAATCATAAAAATGATTATAAATTATCACATATTAGAAATTTGAGAGGTGTGAATAGTATTTTTGGACTAAGGGAGTATAAAATTTAAAACGATATTCTTAGGCCCTATTTCAATGACTCAAAAAGCTAAAAATCAGTTTTTTACGATTTTCGAGACAAATTATTCCTTCACAATATATCACATAAAAGACTATAAAAAAGACAACGCATTTTTTGAACTCTCACATAAAAAAAACCAAAAAAAATAAAAAGCCAAAAAAATCAAGTTAGCGGAACAACCCCTAGCATTTTAGCATAGGAAACCGTACGATGGCCGGATTAACAACTTTTCCAACTGATTTCAGGATACCGTGTCCCAAGGATAGAAACGCGTCCAAACCGCGTTTACCCAAAACCCATCACTACTCCCTATATAGTATATGTCCCCATTCGGTTCATCGCTGGGAAAGTCACTGAAATTAAACTTCCAAAATATCTTCTCTCTCTACTGTAACTTGATAATCACTCACTCTCTCTCTCTAGAAATGGCGCAAACTCCGAGCAATGCCGATCAACGTTCAAACAACTCTCTAGGCGACATGGACGAAGTGAAGAAGGTATTCGACAAGTTCGACACGAACGGCGACGGAAAAATCTCCGTGTCTGAGATTCGATCCATCTTCAAAGCCATCGGCATCGACAGGACTTCTTCGGAGGAGATCAAAGAAGCCGTGACGGAGATCGACAAGGACGGCGACGGCGCCATCGACCTCCGCGAGTTCGCCGACTTCCACCGCGCAAACGCCGAGTCTGGCGGCGGCGGCGGCGGGCGAGGAAGCGGGAAGGAGATCAGCGACGCGTTCGAGATGTACGATCGGGACAAGAACGGTCTGATATCGGCGCAAGAGTTGCACGAAGTGATGAAGGGGTTGGGGGAGAAGTGCTCGGTGCAGGATTGTGCTCGGATGATCGGGTCTGTTGATGTGGACGGCGATGGGTGTGTGAACTTCGAGGAGTTCAAGAAGATGATGAGGCCTTAAATTGTGCTCCGTACTTTACAGCTGAACGTCTAAATTATTGAAATCGACGGTAAATTAGGGCTCCAATCCAATAGTGGAATTAGGATGCATTGTGTACGTATTTTGACCTTTTTTTTTTTTGTTTTTTTCTTTACCGAAATGCAATTAGTGTTGCACTGCTTTGTGCTCTTGTTCCTCAACGTATGGAAAATTTGGAATTGGAGAAAAAATTCAAAAAGTTGAAGTATGTATATGACTATGATTATCCCGCATATGCGAGAGCTTGTTAGCTAGTACTCCCTCCGTCTTTTTTTTTAGTGTGTACATTTTTATTTTGCATTGTACGTTTAATAAGTGTGTTTTAGAAATATTAGTAGGTATATTTTCTATTTTGTCCTAAAATTTTGTCTTTAAAAAAGTAGATTCATTTTTTAAAAGTTAGTAGGTATTATTAGAGAAATTTTTTGGTGCCCATAGGATACCGGTTGGCATGCACAGGTGGTGCCCATAAACCAATCAGAGGAAGATAGAGCGCAGTTTCTGTCGGTGTATGTCCACATCGGCAAATATCTCTTAGAAAATAATGGAAGCTAACGGTGGTTTAATTTCTCTCTCCTCTCTCATGTGTCCCACTCCCCCAAGAGCAGACTTTTTCTGTCTTCCTTCTCTCTGTACTCCATAATTTCACTTCCTCTCTTCTCAGACACATTTCTCTCCTCTCGCCTAAAAACTTTGATGAGAGACCTCTACCAAAGTGATATTGATGATTATTCTGGACCGAGTCAGGTATATGATGAAAAATTGTGAGCTGCTTGACAAAAATCAATGATGGGTTCAGATCTGAAATTGCTACAAGAAATCAAAGTCCAATATGTACAATTGGAATGTAGATGTTTAAGAATATGGAAAATTTGGAATAGATTCTGATAATTCTCTGTGATGAACTAACTTTTTTTTTTGGATCCTCCTACATTTCCTTACGTTTTTTTATATTTGGAGAACAAATTCTGAAAATTTGGATCCTCCTATATTTCCTTACGTTTTTTTTTTCTTTTTCTAAAGAAGTCCTTGTTCTTGAGTGTAAAATGTTAACCCTCAAGTAATTCAATGCGAAGAACAATTTTGTGCTATTGCAGTTGATTTTTTTTTTTCTGAGTTTGGTAATGTAAGTTACAGATGATTTGAATGTTCAAAATATTCGTGCAAAGGAATTAATTGGGTCGTATAATATCTCCTAATTTTTTCCATCTAAAAAACTCTTAGTAATCTTGTCTTTGCTGGGGTCATAGTGATAAAATTAGACGCATTGCACAAAGAGATCTGCACGACTGGGAGAACTGGATTTGTCATTAACCTTACAAGTGAAATCAAGTCTGTTTTTTCGGTTAAAAAACAGAGCAATGTGATTCAAACTTTGGTAATCTTGCCTATACTTGAATCTTAGTGAATGCACTCCCTGTGACGCCCTTTCTTAGAACTCAATATAATATTGGACGTATTGCAGCTGGAAATCTTGCACGATTAGAACTGGATTTGCAACGTACAAGAAGTCTCTGTTTTAATTCAAAAATAGAGCAAAGTGATTCAAAGTTCAAACAATGTTTCCTTAAACACCAATCACTCTTTTTTTTTTTTTTCATTCTCGGTTCTATGATGGAAGAAAAAAGCTGCAGATGTCCATGCTAACAAATCCATCCCCAATAATAAAGAAATCGTGTTCGACAACAATATTCGCTCCGCTAGTGTTTGGCGATGGAATGATGATTCCAATAACCACCCCGGTTCAACTCAGTCCTGAGAGAGAGAGAGAGAGAGAGAGAGAGAGAGAGAGAGAGAGAAGTCGAAGAGGGTTATCAACTTATCATCCAAAAACCATGCTTGAACGCCAGTAAAATCGTCGATTGTCATGGTTGGACGCGGAACATCATAACTTCTCCGCGAACTGGAGATTGAATTTCATCGGACGCTTCTTTTACCCTCCAAGCTTCAACAATGCTATAGGCTGTGTTCGTTTGGTAGTTTAGTTTAGTTTTGATGATGTCAAAAAATGTAATGAGTGGAGAGAGATAGAGAGAGAAATGAGGAAAATGATGATGTCAACAAAACTAAACTAAAACTAAATCCCCTAACCGAACAGGGTATGAGTTCAAATTGAAAATAAAAGGTATGTATATTAAAAGAAACCAACTAATGGAGCGAACTGAACTAGAGGCGGGCGATTTGATTTTCGTGAAATTCAAACTCAATTTGAGTCCACAACAGAGAGAGAGAGAGAGAGAGAGAGAGAGAGAGAGAGGTTACCGAGTACAGTCAAAAGCATAACTGCCGTTTGTCTCCGTTAATTTAA